>RJWM01010097.1:37643-65156 GCA_004363535.1 Dasyprocta punctata | reverse complement strand
AGGTTACACCATTACAAATTTATAAAGATTATATTAGTAATCCTCAATAGGGGGTGAATTTGCCTCACAAAGGGCATTTAGCAAGGCCTAAAGAAAGTTGTGACAATCACAACTAAGGGAGTGCTACCAGCATATCTGTAAGTAGAGGCCATAAGGGTCTCAGAACATCCTATAATTCACAGAATGGACTCTTGACAACATAGAACTATGCCAATAATCCCCCATATATTGGATTAGACAAAAATAGAGGCTATTTTTCTTAGGTATAATACTTAGATTCATCATTCGTTCATTTAGGGCCAGTATAAATCCACTATAATTTGTTTAATATAGCTCTATAGAAAAGTAGATATATTTTTTATTTCTTACCCAATAAGTCCTTCTGTCTTCCCAATAATGTCATAGCTATTATTCCACACAGACAACTGGACTAGGTGAACTCATGACAATTACTATCAAGACCCTGGCAAAATCTAATGAATAATACCCTCCATAGAATATTGTCTTAGCCAGATCCATTCTAGTAGACTGTACTATGCATTTCATATATATCAGAGAACACTATTTCTATGTTTTCCATCATTCATCAAGCCCAATAATTTGATTATCATATAAACCTATACATTATTGAGATGAGAAACTTAAAATTTGTTAGATGCCAAGAATAAGCAGTCGGAGCTGAGACGAAAACCATGAGTTTGACCACCAAAGATCAAATCCAAACAATGGGATAAAAAACATGCAGTAAACAATCCTAAGATTATTAGGTTTAAGTAGGACATAAACAATGTATTCAGTGCAAGACTATACACAGAACTAAATCAGAGGACCTGGAACTTGCACATCTAATTCAACTGACTATAATAATTCAAGAGATAAGATGTTTCCTAAAAAATAGACAATTCAAGCTGGGCGTGGTGGCGCACGCCTTTAATCCCAGCACTCTGGAGGCTGAGGTAGGAGGAGCGTTGTGAGTTCGAGGCTGGCTTGGGCTACAACGTGAGCGCAAGGCCAGCCTGAGCTACATAGTGCGACCCTGCCTCAAAAAACCAGGGCTGGGAGTTTGGCTCAGTGCCTTAAGCGCCTGCCCTGGCAGGCGCAAGGTTGTGAGTTCAATCCCTGGTGCCGCAAAAAAAAAAAAAAAAAATAGATAATTCAGTCAAGAAATGACATGGCAGAATAAGGCACATTCAAGCAAAAAAAGAAAGGGAACACAGACAATTCAGACTACATAATTTTGAGCTAGGGGTTCTGTCTTCTGGCAAAAAACAACAACAACAACAACAAAAAAAAAAACCTATGGACCTAAGAGCCAAAACCTAGGTTAATGTTGACTGTGAATAAGTGTGAGGTAGAAAGGTCTGATTATGGAAGTTTAGCAAAAACAATATTAAGCAGAAGAATATGAAGGTGCAGCCAAAACTTGGTAAAATGATCTATCCTTTTTGAACAAATCTCAAGGATCAAATTATGACTGCAACTATATTATTCAACCTATCTAATGAACAATCAGAATCACCCAGTAAAAAAGAAAATTTTAAAATGATTATTGATTTTTAAAATAAGTCTTTTGGGTTGGAGATATAGCTTAGTGAGACAAGCACTTTCCTGGCAAGTGCAAGGTTCTGAGTTCGATTCTCAGTACCAAAAATAAAATAAGTCTTTTAATTACAAAGTGTTGATAATTATGATAAACAATGATAATAAGTAAAACATAGGTATCTATGGGCCAGGAACTGCATATTATTTTGTTTCATTTTCTCTTTTAATACTCACACTAGTTTTATGAAGTAAATGCTATTAATAATCATATTTACTGCTGGCAATGGAGATTAAAGAGATTAAGTAATTAGGCAAAATCTATGTAGCTGATTAATAGTAGACTAAGGTTCTCACCTAAATCATTCAGATTCTCAAAACTTCGTTTTTTTCTCGTCATTGAAGGTCGAGGTCGAGCATCTCTAACTCCAAAATTCAAAATCTGAAATGCTCCCTAATCTGAAACCTTTTGAGAATATGACAGGTTTTGGAGCATTTCAGATTTTAGATTTTCAGATTAAGGATGTTCAACTAGGCCAGCCTATGAAAATATTCTAAAATCTGAAAAACTTCCAAATCTGAAACATTTTTGGTCCCAGGATTTCAGATAAAGGAATATTCCATCTGTATTAATTATATATATTAACTATATATAATATAATTTATGTATTAATTATACATATAGTATAGTACACATATATAATTCACACATGTAGTATAGCTAACTATACATATATAATACACATATGCACATATATAACTATATGTATAAACATACGTATTAACTATACTACACGTATTATACTATATGTATATGTATTAGACATACTATATATGTTAGCTATATATTTTAATTGAGAAACTAGCATATGCATCTGCTTAAAATCACAGAAAATAAATCATGAAATATAAATAGGTGAGAATCAATGTTTTCTACCTCAGATTTCCCATTCCCCATTTCTTACCCTAAAAGGCACTACTGTTTCTGATTTATCCATGCTGTTCTAAAAATTCTAAGAGGCTTCCTTTGCTCATTCTAATTATTTTCAACACAAATGATAGAATACAACATACGGTATATTGCACTTCATAAAGCCATTTTCAAATTACTTTATTACATTGCTTCCTTCTAACCCTTAAACTCTTCAGAAGATATGTAATTGACTGAAATTACAAAAAAAAAAAATACTGAAAGCAGCAAAATGCTTAATGGCACAGCCATGAAAAGGCAATCTACAAATGTACCTGTTGAACATTTTTGGAGTGCTATGACCATGCCTATTAGTAATGACCTCTTCAGATTCTTCTAAGCCTTGTCATGATGATTTAGTGTAGCAATTATCAAAGCGTGGTTTGAGACTCCATAATGGTTCCTAAAGCCTTCTCAGGAGCTTCAGAAGGTCAAAATCATTTTCTTAATAATACTATAATGATATTTGTCTCTTTTACAGTGGGGTTTTCCAGAGACTGCATGATGAATGATATTGCAACAGACCAAAAGAAGAAAACAGGTATGAGAATCCAGCTGTCCTCTGTTAAGCCAGATATATGACATTTGCAAAAAATTAAAAATAATACCATTCTTCTCATAAATTCTTTTTGTCTTATATAGATGCTTTTATTTTTTAATGTCATTTGAGTTAACATTATCATTGCTATTTTAAATGAATAATAATAAATATTTCAAATTTTTCTGTATTAATTTTTATTATGGGTGACTGGGCATGGTGGCACACGCCTTTAATACCAGCACTCAGGAGGCTGAGGTAGGAGGAGCGTTGTGAGTTCGAGGCCGGCTTGGGCTACAATACAAGCGCAAGGCTGGCCTGAGCTACATAGTAAGAACCTGCCTCAAAAAATCAGGGCTGGGAGTTTGACTCAGTGGCTAAGCGCCTGCCCTGGCAGGTGTGAGGTTGTGAGTTCAATCCCCGGTGCCGCAAAAAAAAAATAATAATAATAACAATTTTTATTATGGGTGAATATCAGTAAATATAATTCATGTAAACACAACTAAGAACTCTTTAGCTTCTTGATCATATTTAAAAATAAAAGGGTAGGGAGTTTGGCTCAGTGGCTCAAGCATCTGCTTGGCAGGCGTGAGGTTGTGAGTTTGATCCCCGGTACTGACAAAAAAAAAATAAAATAAAATAAAATGAGATCCTATGATTAAAAAAAAAACTGGAAAACCACTGCTATGGTAGTTTAGAGACCTATTTACTACAATGTTTGTAGCATAATCTGTCTCTATTTATAGAAAAATGATCTGAACATGGAAGTCACATAGTAAGGGCAAGAAGGAAAAAAATCCCTGAGAACAACTCTTCCCTAAGCACTAAGTGAACTGAAAATATTTTATCATCCAAAAACAAGAGATTTGCATCCCATTTTTAAAAATAAACACTTTAATTTTAAAATTAAGAAAGAGAAGGATTAGTATAGAAGCAGTTCGATATTTAATACTGTATGATAGAATATTTTGTAGGTGGTAAGATAAAAACAACGGAACTCAGCTATTATAGGTGGAAGGAAGTTTCCCAGGACTTCTCAGATGAGCAGCACTGGATGCCAGATGTCAGTTTAGCTTTTTTACAGCCCCCTCAAGTTCACTGTACACAGATAGGACAGTGTGATGACAGGACCAAAGGAAGGGATGTCCAAAAACAATAGAGGTTATTTTCCAGGTTTTCAAAATTGCAGCTAATATTTCTTACTGAGATGAAGAAGTAGCCCCTCCCTTAAAGGGCCCAACTTCCTCTGTGCCTAGGTTTTAACTGTTCAGAGATGCAGAGAAACTGAGTCCAGAGCAGCAAATAGAGGAAAGATATAACTTTTCTTCTGGGTCTCCATCTTCCGTTTTCTTTCTCTATCCTTTCATAGTTTTTCTGCCACTCCATCCTCTTTCTTCCCTGAGTCCACTGCTTCCCCATCCCCCAGTGCTCTCTAATTTCTTTTCTTTTTTTTTTTTTTTTTTTTTTTTTGCAGCACTGGGGATCGAACTCACAGCCTCGCACCTGCCAGACAGGCACTTAAGCTGCTGAGCCAAACTCCCAGCCCTGGTTTTTTGAAGCAGGGTTGCACTACGCAGCTCAGGCCGGCCTTGCACTAGCGTTTTAGCCCAGGCCAGCCTCGAACTCACAACGCTCCTCCTACCTCAGCCTCCCGAGTGCTGGGATTAAAGGCGTGCGCCAGCTCTCTGATTTCTTGACCTGGGTCAAGATCTGACTTAACTACTATTGATTGGTGAGACCTTCTCCCTGCATATCCTCAGTTCACTCACTTACAACACGGGGATGATAATTTGGTACCACGCAAGGTTATTAAAATCAGATGAGCATGCTCTTTGGAGAGACAGAGGGAGACAGAGAGAGAGACAAAGAGACAGAGAGAGACAGAGACAGAGAGACAGAGACAGAGTCACATAAAATTGGCCTATTAGCAATCCCCTAGAATTTATATCAGTGTAGGCTATTTATACCCGGCAGATCTCAGACTGGGTAGGGGTGTCTGAGATGTGCTGACATTCTGGGTTCTGAAGCTGAGCCACTTGAGAAGCCCCGTGACTTTGGGTGGAAATACTGGGCCAAGGTGATTATGGTGCTGTGACAGGCATGGTCCTTCTCACTCCTCTCCTTCAGCATAGGTGATCACAGCTGAAGGGTGCAAGGGAGCTGGTCCTTAACCTTGGTGGATCTTCTTATTTCTGTATTATTATCTCTGTACTTTGGCTTCCCTTCCCTTTATCAATACCAGATTGCTACCCTCTTACTTACTTGCTGTTGAGATCCACAACCTAACTTTCAGAACTACACAGCCAGCAATCCTATTCTCTGTGACTCTGCGGGGCAGGATCCTGGGGGACAGAAGAGCAGCATGAGATAGTGGAGGAGCAGGGTGTGAGTAGGCACACGGGCAGAGCCAAGGCATGGTGTGGAGGGAGATGTCATGGAAGACAAGGGGAGCCCAAATAACCTGCAAGTAAATGCAGTTAGATTGGCAAGAGATGGTGAGATTGTTGCTGAGAACAATTACAGAAAAGAATGGACTGATTCCAGATACATCAAGAAATTAAAAGTCTGTGGATCTTTTTTTTGTAAAAATATAATAATAATTACAGCAATTTATATAAAATGCCAAACATTTATGCCTAATTACCATGCATCTCCATGCTTATTATCCTGCTTATTAGGCAGGTGTGTGCTCACCCTTATTGTTTTCATTGGCGACAACAACAACAAGCATACTCTTCTGGTGTGCACATCACCACCACAGCTAGCCATCAGTTTCCAGTCCCCAGCAAGACTAGCAAAGGCCGTATAGCACCAGCTGAGCCTGCAAGGCAGTCAGGGTGTGTGGGAGGTGGGGGTGTACATGCGCGCACGCGTGTCTGTGTGTGTATTCCTGGAGTCTTCCATCTTCCCCTTGTACTGAGCTGCCTCAGTTCAGAGAAAAGCAAAGCCTAGCTGGTCTTGAACGCCCACCCTCAGTGACTGCATCTGGAGTAGTGATTTAACAGATCTTCAAACATCAGCAAACTAAAACATTCGAACAATGGGTGCCTTGTGTGATTTTTTTTTTTTAACTATAAAGGAATCTAGAAAACCTTCCAGATTTTGTATTTATTTTTTCTCAGTCTTTCATATCATTGAAATAAATAACTATTCAGCATAAATTAAACTTTATTTCTCTGTGCAGGGTATACGATCTTACTACTTTTTATAAATCATCTTCGGGGTGGTGGAATGGTGAGACAAATTTTTCCCCTAATAATTCATGTGACAAGGTAAAAGCCAGGATAAATAAAAAAATAAATAAAACCCACACCTGATTTCAAAGGCATTACAACATAGTACAGAGGCCAGGCAGCCATGAGCACTGTAGCTGTGGTGGAAAGGGATGCTAGGGTGTTTGCCTGCTTAGAAATGCTCTAGGAAATTGCAGAACAAAAGGCTTTGCATTTTCATTAAAGAAAGAAAGGAAAGACAAAGAATGCTTACATTACAATGTTATTAAAATCTACTGAACAGACTTAGCAATAATCAACAAGAATTTTTGAAGAAGCAAATCCTCTGCTAAGAAGCTAATTAAAATGGGTCGTTTTGTTCAGCATGTTTGTTTGCTTTCAGGTCTTTAATACTAAATTCCTTTCTCAACCACAAGTTCTCTTATGCCAACTTCTATACAGTGGATTTACTTGTATGTAATAGCAAAAGGTGAATATCATATACATGAATTATGAAACGTTCTTTAAGCCTGATACAGTGGGGCATGTCTATAATCTTAGTTACTGGAAGAGTTAGACAGGAAGATCACAAGCCAGCCTGGACACCTTAGTGAGACACTGCCTCAAAATTAAAAATAAAAAAAAGGCTGAGGATGTAGCTCAGTGGTAAAGCACCAGAATACATGAGGCCCTGATTTCAATCCTTAGTACGGCAAATAAATAAATAAGAAAGTATTCTTTGCGACTAACTAGAAAAATATATATGATGAGCTAGAGATAGAGAAAATAGGTAAAAACAGAAGCTGAGGGAATTGTAATAAAACCCCGTGCAGATCCTGGAAGGAAGGTGAAAGAACATGAGAACCTGCTCCTCCAAGCTGTCTTCCTCTTTGCTGGGAAGGCAGGAGCTGGAAGCAGCCAGAGAGACCCTGGCACGAAGCTTCCATGGGCAGAGCCAAGGCTGTAGCACCTTATGTCCCCGTTGTAACTTAAGGCAGGACCTCAGGAAACTGAGAAATGCCTAACTGTATTGAATAGCCTAAGGAAAGGCTTCTCTGAACTTTTTCCATCTCAGGCATTCAGAGCTGCATTTCCTAAGATAAGACTGGAACCAGATTAACAGCTCAGCATCATAAAGCCAGACAGTCACAGAGTCAACATATGGGGAACTGGAAAAGGGAAACGAATTACTCTAGTGCCTAGTTTTTATGAAGCAGAATGATTTTACCTAAGAAAAAGAGGAAAAGAGCCCATGACAAGGAATGGTTCAGTACTCATTGGCTTAATATGCTTATCACCAAAAACATTTTTATTTGTTATACTCATCTTAGTAAATGTAAAAATATGCATAAGTGATCTTGTAAATTCTAAATACATTTTTATTATGCAGAGGCTTTTACTTAATTGGATCTTTGTTTGCTTTGCCCAGAATTAGTCTTGTTTTATACATGAAAGTCATTTCTCAGCACTTCATATATAGGCAGCAAACAGTGAAATTGCAGTTTCAATAGAGTAGTGATGAAAATACCTTCACCTTTTGAGTTGAAAGCAGACACTTGGCTCATTTGCTTAGAATTGGGCCTGTGGAAAGAAACACACACACATACACACAATGGTAAGTTATTATCCATGCAGTAGTTATAGCGAGTTTCTTGATAGTAACAAACTTTTGCTTTAGGTATTTCCCACAACAGATTTCTTAAAATTTGCTAGTAAAACACACCCATGATCTCCTAACACCAGTCTTCTAAGAACTGAAGTGTACTATCTCCTCTACTTCTACTCTTTCTTCCCATGGAAATCTCCCTTCTTTTAACTATGTTTCTGACACAAACAATTCCTCTGTGGCTTAACAGACAAACTGACACCCTAATCAGCAGATCTTGCAATGATTTCATTTTGCATTCCATTCAAAAACATCTATACAGCGGCACAACCTTCTAAGGAACTACAAAATACACTAATCAGCATTACCCAACTAGAAGTGTTATTGAAACTTCTGCATTTCAATTATCTGTCCTAATTTGATTTGCATTAGCCAGAATTAGTAAATCTAAGGATAGAACATACTAACTCATAGCCTCAGTTTACCATCTCTATTTTGTTTTCCTATGAGGTGCTAGATTTCTTAACTGCATATTCTTTAGTAATGTTTCTGGTATTTAAGTCTAGAAGAAACTTAAGAGAAACATAATCTTTAGAGCTACTCTGAGTATATACAACCTCTCAGCAATGCAATGATCTAAGAGTAAGCCACCAAAACATAAGGCCTGCCCAAGGTCCCAGGAGCACAGAAAATAATATTTCCACTGAATTCATATAAAAGGAAAGTGGAAGAACAATAAAATTCTGTCTTTAATATGTTCTAAGAGTTATGATCAGTATCATCACTTTCATCCTTTTGTACATAAGGTAATTTAGCCAGGCATGAAATCATATTTTCTGAAAACCAAGATTCATCCACTTAAAATATATTGGAATCCATGTCCTCACACATAATGCATTATTTTTTAAAAATTAATTCATTTCAAAATTGTGGCATCTCCTTCATGCTTATCTTTGGAGATAACGTAGATGTTTCCTACTCATTTGGCTAATGTGTTAGATTTAGTGTGGTGTATTCTTCACAGACCTAGGCCTTTTCTGGGGGTTGTCTTCCTTACTGGGGTGAAAGTTCCTTATAATCTTCAGGCTAGGGACCACAACTTATTACTCAATACAGTTGATGCACCATTTTTCATGGTTCAAAACATCATGCAGTCAACTTTGAATAACATTTTATTAAATGAGTTTTCTTCAATTTTAATAATCTTTCACTAAGTGCCTGTCTCTCAAAAATCTTACACACGCTACTACTCTCTCATTTCACAAATGAATGCAATAAAGCTCAAAGAAGCTGAATAACTAACACAAGATCCCCTAAGAGTTGAACCAGAACTCACACTGAGGCGCAGTATCTCCAAAGCACACACTCTTAATGACTTCACTTATGCCTGTGCCTCATTATTTACTCAGCTAAACAAATGTTGAGCAAACTGTGTGCCAAACTCTGTTCCTGATGGTGGAGACACAGCAGCAGCTACACAGACCAGGTCTTATGGAGCTCACACTGTAGTGCAAAGGGTCTGAAGGAGGGAAAGAAGAAGACTGGAAGAGAAGAATGGAATTGCCTGGTCTGCTCTTTGGTGATTACGGTTAACCACTAAGAAACTGCCCAACTGCTCCAAAGTGGTTGCAGCCATTTAAATCCACTAATAATATATGCAGGTTCCAATCTCTCAACATCCACAACAACACTCATCATTACCTGAATTCTTATTATAGTTACCAGTGCCATTTTTAGTTTCAGATATGTGATACAGTTTCTTCTAAAACAAAACTACTGGATAATGTCATGAATCAAGCAGATTAAGTGGGGAAACAAAGAAAGTCCTAAGTTGTGGAGCCTTGACTGACCTTCTCACCAGCTGCGGGGCTTCCTTTTTGTATTTTTGTGCGGACAATGAGCCACTCAGAGTCCTGCACACCCAGCAGCTATTTGGGGACAAGTTTCCCAGATGGTCTTTAAATGATCAATCAGGCTGGCTCAACCCCTTCTCACAAGTCTTCCTCCCTGCTGTGCCAGTGAAACACAAGGTACACCTCTTCCTCTGTTTTGCAGCCCACAGAAAGCAAAGGGAATGGCAGGCGCTCATTTTCTTTCTTTTGCAAAAGTTCACATTTTACAAGGGTCGTATCCCTTTAAGACAAAAGCAGATCACTAGTGTATTACACTTTAACAAGAAAAAGAAAAGTCATTTCTTTTTAAGTGGTTTAAATCAAATGAGGGGTCATATTTAAGTTAAAGAAATGTAAAATGGTAATTTACGTATTGGGTATATATTTACATCTTAAATGCAAATCTAATTTAAAGAAAGAAAAAAATGTTCTAACTCAGGAATACTGATTTTAAAAATCTACCCTAAAACAAATAAACTGTGTAGAAAGTAAGTGGTACATCCATTTAGCAACTAAGTGACATACAGTACATGATGTTACTAATATCTAAAACCCCCAGAATAGCCGACCTCATAAAACATATGTTTCAGAAGAAAGAATGCTACAGGCGAAACTGATCTCTAATAAGAACAAAGAACTGGCTATGCATTTGGAATTTCCTGGGTTGTTGTTGTTGTTGTTGTTGTTCTGATTAATGTGTTGCCTTTAACTCAATAAAACATCCACGTGTATTTGTATTAAAGATCAAGAAAAGAGTAAAATGGAATTAAAACCATGGCTTCATGCCATTTTAAGTATGAGAGGACACCAATAAAATGTAACTGAAAATTCTCACTTGAATTCTTTAGATAAAAGTCACATAAAATTCTTGTATCATGTTTTTTCACTTAGCGCTTTTGTTTTACAACTATTTTTTCTTCTTGGAAACTCCCACTGACTCCAATTTAAATAAATAAGCCTTGTTTTGAGATTGGCTACCATGGGAAAGCACTACTGAAAAGCCTCAGTACAATACAGTTTTTCCACAATTGATTATGTAAAATACCGCACATTCCTCTTAGAACTTTGTGACTTTCAACTTAATACTATATTAAAATAATACTTAAAATAACTTGTGTCTTTCACATGAAGAACTCACAAAACTTGGAGTTATGAACAGAGCACCTTCCTACGCTACCCCCTCCAAGGGCCATAAAAACATACACTTCTCTTTGCTGAAAAGATTAAGGTAAGAAGATTAACAATTTTTTTTACACAGGAAAAGACATTTAAGATAATCCCTGGGTCACCAGTTCTCAAAATGTGATCTTCAGACAACGTGCAAACTTAGCAATGCAAATTCTTAGGCCCCTCCTGGAATAACTGAACCAGAATCTTAGGGAGGGAGATAAATTGTTTTTAACAAACCTGCCCAGTGATCTCAAGGCATGGCAAATGTTAAGACCAATGGATTCAGGCCAATGCTCTTGTTTTACAGTAGAAGCATCTAAACCACAGGTTTCAGATTTGCCTAAAATTGTTAATGTCAAACTGTAAATAGAGCGATGGGGATATAGCTCAGCAGGCACAAGTGCCTGCCTGGCAAGTGTGAGGTCATGAGTTCGATCCCTGGTACCAAAAAAAAAAAAAAAAAAAAAAAAAAATCTTGTAATTAGAATCCAAGTCACTTAATGTCAATTACATAAAATCCAGTTTGCAGGCTTAAAAGTGTTAAACACCAAGGCAACACTCAACTCTTTTTTCCCTTTCGATCTGCCTTGATTAGCTACACCTGGTTCAGTGTTCTGAATTTCAAACATGGCTGGAATCAACAGAGAGAACCCAGTGATATTTACTTGCATGATCATTCCTCAATTCCTTTTATTCCTTCTGCCTCAACCTGTATGACTTGATGTACGATAAACAGAGTTTTGGACACTAGAGAGTTTAATTCTAGTCCTGGATCTAACCACTAAGTGCTTTCACACACAACCCCTGCTTACATCACTTATAAACATAGGAGAGTTGGATTCCACTAAATCAGAATTTAAGATTCTCTGTAGTTCAGAAGTTTCAACATTACCTGACCCTACTTCTATGTGAATTTTCTTTTTGGCTCCATGCCGGGTAGAATAAATTCATTCCTTGGTCTGGAAAAGTCTGGATTCCAGTGCTTTTATTTTACACTTTTCTTCCTTCTCAAACCTATACTCTTTACAATGGTTAATGTACTGTCATTGTTTAATAAGTGTTAAACTATGATTTGTTGTAATGATAAAAGCAGAACTTACAGAATGAATCAAACTATTCAGGAGAAAAAGACAAAAAAAAAAAAAACACTGAGCATTTTAACTTTCTCAGGAATGGAAATTTAATATGCTTGGAAGTTCAGCCTGAATTAATATTCTCATAGTTCACTGTAGATCTGGCTATGATCTGTAAAACTGCTAGAGCATTTTTTAAACTGCCAAAAGCAAATACTGTTATATTTTAAAACATTGGCAGGATTGACTGCCTTTTGATTTGTTCATGTATCATATATATTTATAGACAGCGTACTCAATATATAGGTGCCATTTTACATCTATGTAAATAACGTAAGACCTCACTGTAAGTGAACAGAAGTAGTTCAGAAACACAATCAGGTGAACTGCCAAAGAAAGCCCCAGCAACACTGGCGGGGAGGACTATATTCCAAGGACAGCTATGCCAGTGCTCTCTGATCAGATTCTCAGACCAAGAATCTGGCTGGGACATTAATGTTCAGAGTGTTGATGCACTTTTGTATCTTCCATGAAGGAAACACCATCATTAGTAAACTGTTATTTTTCTGCCTTCTTATGAATCTACCAATGATCATTATTAACACAGAAAGATCACTTGCTGAGAAAGATGGAAAATAACTCCATTGCTGAAAATTTTCTATCCATCAATGATAGGCATTGCTTTCTAACTTATACACAAGTCCAAGGTCATTAGTTCCCTCTGGATTTTAAATTTCTGTGTAAGAAAGCTTTTTCAAGGGTAAAAACCTTAGCAGATACATAAATAAGTTAACGATGTCTCAACCACCTAAATTAAAATGGAAAGCATGTGAAAGAAAGCAAGGAAAAATAGCAGCACTTCAGGAATTTTCACAAGTTGTTCCATTGAAATAAGTTACAGCAATTTATAGAAAAGAAACACTGTGAAATCAGTGTCATGAAGGCTTAAATTAACTTCTTTTATTAACAGTGACATGAAAATGCTTATACACAGTATTTTATTTTCCGTTTTGTTTTGACTTTTGTTTTTTTGAGACAGGGTCTCACTATGTGGCTCAGGTTGGCCTTGAACTCATGGCAATCCTCCTGAATCAGCCTCCCTAGTGCTAGGACTACCAAGATAAGCTACATTTTATTTTATTTTATTTTTTATTTCAAAGAGAAAAAAACAATGAAACAGTTTCAAAACAGGTTAGTAGGAGAGTTACAATAATTAATATATAGCATATTGTTGTTTTCATAGTAGTTACTCAGAATACAAGATACAGGCATGATATCTTGTCCAAACAATGTTAGCACAAACATTTCTTTTCAACAAACTAAGAGAAACTATAACTATCTTAACTATCTTGGGTTTCTTTTTTCCTTTCTTTCTTTCCACTATCCCCTGTCTTTTCTTTTGAACAATTTCTTCCCAATTCACAATATCTATTGTACATTTTGGATCTTATTTACTCATTTGGTTTCTCACACTAGTGAGGCATTATGATGTTTATGCATATACATATACATGCATATATTGGTTTATCTATTCACTTATGAGTATGGTCTCGAGTTGAATCCATTTACCTATAAAAGTCTCGGGTTCATCCTTCTTGGTGGCTGAGTAGTATTCATTATGTATTTTAAAAAATACATCTTTTTTATCCATTCCTCTGTGGATGGCATTTGGGTTGTTTCCAGGATTTAGCTATTACAAATTGTGCTGCTATAAACAATGGTGCCCATATATTGCTGTGGTATGACGTTTTTAATTCTTCTGGGAAGATATTCAGAAGGGGAATAGCTGTGTTGAATGTGACCTCTAGTTCTAGTTTTTCAAGGAATCACCACACTGACTTCCACAGTGGCTGCACCAGTCTACACTCCCACCAACAGTGAAGAAGAGGTCTCTTTTCCCCACACCCCTGCCAGCATTTGTTATCAGTTGATATTTTGATGATAGCCATTCTTTCTGAAGTGAGATAGAATTTCAGTGTTGTTTTAATTTGTATCTCTCAAATGACTAATGATGTTGAGCATTTTTTTTCTTGTATTTATTTGCCATTTGCATTTCTTCATTTGAGAAGTGCATATTCATCTCAGATGCCCATTTTTGGACCAGGTCTTTGAATTTGGGGGGTCTGATTTTTTTCAATTCTTTATATGTTCTAGATATAAGTCTTTGAAGGACAACTGGCTATAATTTTTTTTTCTACTCTATGGGTTGTCTTTTCAATCTGTTGGTGATTTCTTTTGTTGTGCAAAAGCTTTTTAAATAAAATTTTCACTTTAAAATCAGGAACAAGACAAGGATGTCCATTATCACTACTCCTATTCAATATAGTTCTGGAAGCATTAGCCAGAGTAACTAGATAAGAGAAAAAAATAAAAGGAATAAAAATAGGAAAGGAAGCATTCAAATTATCATTATTTGCAGATGACATGACACTCTGCATAGAAGACCCCAAAAACTCCACCAAAAACTTATAGATTTAATATCCAAATTCAGTATGCAGCAGGATACAAAGTCAACACTCAAACATCAATAACAAAAAATTTAATTAATTAAAATAAAAATCAATAGCAGTCCTGTATATTTTCCATTTTCTTACATAAAGAAACAAAGAGTTTTAAAGTATGTTTAATTCTCTTGATGACAGCATCCAAACATATAGACACTGAGAAAATAAAGGTACTTTTTTATAAAGATACTTTTGTGTGTGTGTGTGTGTGTGTGTGTACCAGGAATCAAACTCAGAACTTCGTGCTTGCCAGGCAAGTACTGTGCTACTGAGCTATATCCCCAGCCCCAAGGTACATATTTTAATGGTGCTGTTATCTATGGTTATTGAGCAAAAAAAATTGCCTAGAAGGAAAAATAGGCGTTTAAAGTAGATTTCTAGGATAAAAATATTCTATGCATACTATACGCTGTGAATATATTTTTAGATGCATAAAAAAGAGAGAATGAGCTAGGTATTCAATCTCTCAAAATACATCCTCATTGAGAACTGGCATTGGATAAATTGTACATCAAAACTTTACTGCATGCCATGCTATTCACCATTCGTATGAAACCCATGGCCCCCTGGAAAGGAAACTGCGCGTGAACTGGGCCATGTGGCAGAGGGACCTGCTCCATCCCTGTGTCTGCAGCCCAGGCAGGCTCTAATCAGTGGCCTTTCCCTGCGGATGCCCTTTCCAATCCTGTCCTGAGGCAGCTCTCTGAGTGCTCCTTTCTGTGGACTCATAACTGTAACATGACTTTTGTTTGGTTTTGTTTCTGTTTTCATGGAACTTCTGTTGTTTTTGGACTCAGTAGAGAGAGATTTCAGTTTGGGATGAAACTGTTAGCTTTAAAAAAAAAAAAAAAAAAAAAAAAAAACACTTCAAGGGGATAAAAATCACTGAATCCCAGAGTAGCAAAGACCTTAGAAGTGAGAGTTCTGAACCTTCCTCAGCCTTCTCAGTGGCAGCTCTCCAAATGTTTGCATTCCCCTACCAGAGCCCACACCTGTCGCAGGTCCTTGCTCCTGTGTCATGTCCTTTCCTGGGTCACCTGGAGACTATCATCCAGAGGAAGGAATCTCTTCAGCTGCCTCTGATTCCATTTCAACAAGTGTCCTCTCTCCCCACATCCAGTCTCCTGTCCTTACCTGCTCTGGTACCAGCACTCCACCAGGCCCTGAGCACACCACTCCTGATTTCATCCCAATGATGATCTTCTGTCTCATGGAACTCAGAGAGGTTCAGAAATTTGCCAAAGTCTCATAATGCTTCCTTGTTTATGTATTTCTTCTTCTAGTTCTGAAAAGAAGCACGCCTACCAGGTCTTACCCTCCTCACCGCATACCTCTGCTTCTTCTGAGGACTTTTCTGAGAACTTCTGTAAAATCAATTGCCCCACACTCCCGTGACTTCCTTTTGTTCTAACGCACAATTTCCTCTAACCCTCTCCTCCCACCCATCATGAAATCCTAATGGAATTATACGCCAGACCTGTCCTCAATTCTACCACATCTCCACATCTTCTCTGCTCTGCACCAGGACTAGGTCAGGCCTTTGCCACCACATAGGCCTCCTGATGATGTTCCCTGAGCCTCTTTCTGTCCACAGGGACACTTGTTCAGTTGCAACCAGCTGCCTCAGGTATGAAAATCAGATCTGTTCTTCTGTGATTAAAGCAAAAGCCAAACACTTTACGTTGACCAGCAGAGCCATATTGAATTGACCATTCACTCTTCACCATACAAACCTCTCCTCTCCTCCAGCACACCAGGCCCACTCCTATCTCTGCACAGAGGACTGGCTGCTCTTGCCTATGGGTGCATAATTGCACCCCATTGCACCCCTAGGCTCAGTTTAAGTAGCCACCAGAAAGGGCCTGGCCTCCCAGACAATAGAACACTCCCCCAGTATTTATGTTCTTTGTAGCATTTGCCAAATAGAAACATTTTTATTTTGAGGAAAACTTTCACATATGTTCTTAATTTGCTGTAGATCTGCCTCCCTCAACAAGAATGGCAGCCCCTTAAAATCAATAAGGCTTCTTCCCCTGAAGTCCCCTCCACTAATAATGCTTGCTACAGAAATACACACATTTGCTGAAAGAATGTGCATAAACCATGGGTTTATTCCACTCGGCTCACCCATACACTGTCTTCCTTACACACTACTGCTTTCCAGTATAAATTCTTGTTTCCCCTCTGCTTTCTTGCATCTCATCACAGATTTTCTAAAAGAAGCTCCTCCCTTTGGACCACTCCTCAGTCATGGCTCCCTCTGGTCCCGTGTGCAACTTTCCCTCTAGTCCCGTGAGCCTTCACAGAAGCAAAACTGTAGAGTGTCTTGCTCAGGGTCAGATCCCATGACTTCCTAACCAACTACTTTGCTGCTTTGGTCTTTCCATCTTTGTATCCCCAGAACCTAATACCAGAAGACACATGGTAAGTGTTTAATATCTGTTGAATAAAATAATAAGTAATTTGACCCAGACTACCACAGACTTTCTTGAAACTCTTTTAACTTCTCCAACACAGTCTTGCTTTTTCCTAACTGATCATGTCATTAACATCCTTCTTGTCCAGTCTTTTTTTATTGGCCTTCACTAACATTATACGTTATTCTTACTCTCCCCCTGGAGGACACCTTGCCCATCCCAATAGCTTCACTTGTCATTCATATGTTGAAGACTCGTCAATCTATTCCTCCTGTCCCAATTTCTTGCTTAAGGCCTACATATATTGCTCCAAGTTCCAGGACATATCTTGAGATTAAGAATGCATAGTTACATCAAGCTAAATATGTCAAGAATGTACCTCATGATCACGTTCCCGGTTTCAAATCCACACCAATCTTACACGGGATAATAGTAGCCACATTCCATCAGTTGCCCAAACTTGGAATCTCAGAATATAACCCTTCCATTCTCCACCAACTTTACAAAATATTACAAACAAAGAAGGGGAAATAGAAAAAGAGATGTGAGAGTTTTGTGCGCAATCTTAACACCATTGCTCTTCTTTGAGATTTACAAATATAACAGATTAGCAAAATGTCTCACACACTCCAACTGAGATGTGCAGAGGGAAAAAAGCAATTTCTTTATTTTGGTCTTTTTCCTAAGTCTCCAGCTGCTTGTTAAAAGGGAAAACACATTAAGTTAATGTTCAAGTCTGTTCAAAGCACAATACAGTCCAATAATTTAAACAGACCATTTAGGGAGTGCCAAGTCTCGCTTGGAAAAAAGTGCTCGGCCTCTACAGAAGTCCCCCTCCTCCACAGCTTTCTCAAGAGGTTGTCCAGGTGTGTGGGAGGAAGGATGTATGATTTGTGGCTCTGCAGTCTGGGAGGGGTAGGGTCAGGCAAGGGGTCTTTTGATCTCACAACATGACTTCAGTCTGCTGTCAGGCCAGTTGTTGGTGGAGCCTGTGACCTGGTCCTCTCAGCTTGGTTAAAACCAAAGGGTTCCATGACTGACTTCACCTCACTTTGGGCTGCTGCTGGCTGTTTTCCCTGATGTTGGTGTCCTGGCCTTCATTTAGCCCCTGACACTAGGTGACCTTACCATGCCTCAGTTGGTCCCATGACTGATTTGGCTTCTGTCTTACACAGGAGCTAACGCAGAATCTTAGGAAGTATGCATTTCACCATATATGTGTGAGCCTGCCCCTGGGGGCACTGTGGTAATAGCTCCCCTGACACTTGTCACCAGGATAACCCACTTGGTAAGCGTGTTGCCATCCTCATAGGGACTGGGGACTGGCCCCTGTCTCTCTTCCCTCTCCTCTCCCTTTGGACACATACTCTCTCTATTCTCCTCCTCACAATCCCTAGGTTTCTAAGTGAACTTTTCTTTTACTTCCCCTATGACCTATTCGCTTCCTTTTTGGCTCCATATACAATTAAGAGGCAGGAGGGTCCCCTCAACAATAAGGGAGAATTCTATAAGCTCACTGCTCCAAGCCAAGTTCATGGCAAGTTAAAAAGGAATGAAAATAATTTGGAAAATACTTTCTCATTTTAGCTTGGTGAGCCTGATATAAATTAAAGCTGATGAAGTGAACATTATCTATCAAGCTAAGGAATTCTGATTGACTCTAAAGGAACATAAGGAGCCACTGAGAGTTAAAACATTACTTCACTGGTAACTCTCAAAATTCACTTTGACTGAAGTGTAATGAATAGATTAAATACTAGTGCTTCCTAGTTTGTGTGCCCATGATACTCGTGGAAAATTCTATTATTTTATGGCACAATGGAGGGACAGAAAAAAATGCAAATCTGAAAGGCAGGAAGGTAGTTAAATGCAAATTGCAATACTTCATACAAAGGAACATAGTTGTCTAATTTTTTTTCTTGTGCAGTAAATACTGTGAGAAATGAATGGACTTGAAGGACAGAAATTGGATGGAAGAAAGATACAGTTTTGTTTTGTTTTGTTTTGTTTTTTTATGGGATAAGTGGACAAGAGATGGTGCTGATTCACAACGCTGGAAGGATTTTCCCAAGGCAGTGGGGAAGAAGATGATGTCCTTGAAAAGTTGGAAGGAAGGAAGAAAGTAGTAGGAAACAAAGGAATTGCTAATAATATTAACTATAATTTTTTCTAAGTTAAAAAGTACCTTAGAGGTTACATTACCTAACTTACCATTCTACAGATAATAATAACTCTTCCTGTTTATTTGATTCTTCTTGTTGGGCTGATGAATGTATCTACCCCAAAATTTATACACTGGGTCCTAACTCCCAACACGATGGAATTTGTAAGTAGGGTCTTCGGGAGATAATTTGGTTTAGAGTAGATCATCAGTGTGGGCCCTCTAGTGCCCTTGTAAGAAGAGGAAGGTAAAAAGATTTTTCTCTTTCCACAAGCATGCACCAAAGAAAGGTCACATGAGGACACATCAAGAAGGCAGCCATATACACACCAGGAATCTGGTGCTTACTAGAAACTCAATCTCCTGGCACCTTGATCTTGGACTCCCCAGCCTCCAGAACTGTGAGAAATAAAGATCTGTGTTAAAGCAACCCTGTGTACGGTATTTTCTCATAGCAACCCAAACAGACTAAAATGTTAGGCAATGACCTGCTTTCATTACAAATATCATCTCATTAATTCACAGCTAACTCTGGGAGGTAACTATCATAGTGTAAGAGTGAGGACATGGAATCCCTGAAAGACAGGTAACTTGCCTGGGCAATTCAGAAATTCAGTCACAGAGCCAAGATTCAGATCTTGATCCCTCTGTTCTCAGAGCTAGTTGTTTTGTCAGTATGCTACACCTCTGTAAAGAGAGTACTCTACAATTTATTTTCAAAAGTTGCAAGTCTATGTATGTTTTACAACTTCTCTAATGCTTCCACTTCATGCCCAGAGCCATAGAGCTAGTTCATAGTGAGCCAGGATTAGACACAAGACTCTGCCTCACCTTCCAGTTCCAGTTTCTTTCTGTGCCCATCCCCTCATCTTTGTGGGCAAAATGCACCTGGGAAACAGTAAAACTGCATAGGTTTGTGGCCCTGGAGACTCACTGTTTGACTGTACCACCATAGACACGCCTATAAGACCCGCCTCATTTCCCTTGTGTTGCTCTGTTCACTACTGCTGCAAAGGCTTTAAGATTTGGGCTTCCTCCCTACTCTGTCACAGAAGCCTCACAATTACTCACCTCTACAGCATCATTCTTGGGAGGAAAAGAATAGGAGAAAGCAATGTCACATCTTCTCTGTACCAGTTCAGACACAGATATTATTTCTTTGAGTCCAATTCCGTGAGTCACAATTTTAAAAGTTTAAAAATGCTTTGCGTGTAATGCACTTTAACCTTGTTATCTTTTCCTTCTCATGGCAAAAGGCATAGGATAATTCTCCCCATTATTAAGGGAGAATAAAATATACATTGCACATGTGGTCAAATACTCAAGCAAAGTCAAGATGAAGTCATTTCTGTGTTCAATTTAACCATGCCATGGCCCAAGGGCAATGACTTCTTTTACTCATTATAAAAATAATAGCTTTGTACCTGGACTAAGATATGCTTTGTGATATTATTTCATTTTAGAACCATGACGTTTCTGATGCATTAGGCTTCAGTTAGCTTAAGTTTCTTAACAGTGTGTGTTGCTGGTATAATCAAATGTCAACTCTACCACCAGCACTGTCAAATTCTTTAAATGCCTCAGCACAATTAAGAGAACTAAGTTGTTGCAAGGTAATTACTCAGGATGGATTAATGTATAATCCTAAAAAGCAATAACACCATGGCAAGTATGAACTCTATTTTATTACTGGGGGGAGAGAAGTCAAGTGAGCTGGGGGAAATTCCAAAGCAGAGATATTCACCTAGCTAAATGGACATAGATTCCTAGTTAGCATTTAGGTAACCGAAGATATCTAACACTCCTGACTTCTTCAACTACAGCTGGAGTACTCTGGGAAATCCACTCCATTCCTAGGCGTAGCACCACACTGAAGTATTTTCCAGAATACTGAGAAGGGATATGGATATCTTTATGAAATTTCTTCTGGGTTTAACTGGAAAATGTTCCTACAGTTATCATTATTTATTTTCTGGAAAAGAGACAAGACTTTTTCTACTTCTTTCTTCCTTATGGGAATAAACTGCGCTATAGATATTCTGACCATGTATATAGAGAGCAAGTTAGAGCTTATAAAAAGTTATAATTATTGTTCTGTTGAAATGTTTTCTTCTTACTACTATGTAAAGAGACTATGAAGTACCAGTAAAATAAGAAACACTCCCTACATTTAAAAGTAAGGTTAATGTGAGAGAGAAAATAACAAGCAGTATGTAAAATACATTATCAGCCATCCAAAGTAATTGAAAATTTACATTTTTGTGCTCCATGAGAACTTTTAGGACCTATGAAAGAAGATGACACCAGACTGGCATGCAGGATTGGTGGATTAAATAGATTTACTATTTGGTCACAGGTTTCTTTGATGAAAAGTATTGTTAATACAAACAGGAATGAAATTTAGATGTATAAAATTGAGTGGAAAAGGCAAATTGCAGAAATCCTTATACAATAAGATACCTTGTTTGTTACAGTTTACAACAAGCAAACCCAACAATGGTTAGCTTAGTCATACACACATTAGGGAAGTGAACAGAATTCAAGAAGGTATACAAGTTAATTTCAACAGTACTGGTAAAGTCCTCATTCTTATGTTGGGACACAGCTCTGTGGATATTCATTGTGCTAAGTCAAAATGTCTAAGTGTGAGTCCCAGCAGTGGTATTTTTAAAAATCAAAAATATAAAAAGTCTCCAGTGGTTCTAATGAACAATCAGTTTGAGGACCACAGATCTAAACTACTGACATCTGACCTTTGTCTACCATCAAGGTTACTGTCTGAAAAGCAGAGAGGCAGCCACATCTGAAGCTGTGGAAATTGGTGCATAGACTCAGTTCTGAGCCCAGTGGAGAGGATTTCGGCTCATTAGAAGGACTGCAGAGGTACAGAGAGCACAATTGGAGCATAGCCACAGCCACCGTGATATCCTTTTGTTTCTTCCCATCCTCTGACTAAAAATGAGGTCTGTACTGGAGGAAGGGGACTAAGACAGGTTGATGAGTCATGAGAAATGTCATATCAAGAAGAAGTCAGCAAAGGTAAGCTCCCAGGACAATCACCACAAACCTTTGTAAGTATTAGCTTCTCTATGTACTCATGGAAACTAGAAGTAAAATCCTGAAACAAAATCTGCGTGGACCTGTCTCTGGGATGGCTAGAGTGGAACTGGAGTATTGACTTTAGCCTCAGCATTTTGTCTTAGAAAGAAAAAAGGTCACAGCAATGAGTAGGTGGTGATGAATTTAAAGACAGAATAAAGGCACGCAGAGTCCCTAGGGCTTGTTGCATGGAATAAAGATCTAAATTTAAGATCTAAAACAAAACAAAAAAAAAAAACTCTTAGAAGACCATGTAGTGGTAAGCCTTGATGTTGGCCTTGGCAACAATTTTATGGACATGACCCCCAAAACTTAGACAAAATGAAAAATAAAAAAGTGAAATCACATCAAACTTAAAAGTTTCTGCACAGTTAAGGAATCAATCAACAAAATGACAAGGCAGCCAATGCAGTGGGAGAAAATATCTGTACTCAAGATATCAGAGACGAGGTTAATATCCAAAATATATAAAGAAGTCCTACAACACATTAACGAAAACCAGGACTTCCGGGAAGATGACACAGTAGTAGGCAGTAGAGAAAACAGCCTCTCTGAGACACACCATCTAGACATAGGAACATACCATCTTGAGGAAGACAAAAAGGAAGAAAGTGTGTTCCTTAGACCCAAGAAGAGTGTGAAGTCTGAATCAAAGCCCACAGAGAGAGTGAAAAGAAAAACTTCAACAAAGAAGAAGTTGGTAATTGGTGGCGCCTTTGCCTGGAGCCAGACTCACTGTGTGAGAGGAGCTGTTAGCTGTTGGAGCCTGAGGCCACATGGTCATGGTGTTAGTGGTGACTGCTGACCCCAGTGGGTCTCTGTGGAGTGATTTGTTGGTGGACAAGAGCTGCAGATGTGGAGGACCATGCTGGCTGGTGGTGAGTACAAAGGACTTGGTCCTCCCACAGGACAGAGTGATTTGGTAGGAGCCATTTTGGAGTCAGGCAGATAAGCCTGGAGTTAAAACTGTTGCCAGCTTCCTCCAGCAGCTCCTAGCTAGGCGCAGACCCGTGGAAATTGCTTAGACTGGGGCAAGCCCAATGAGTCTGTTCTTGGGGCAGGCCTGCTAAGGCTGACTACTACTCCGTTGTTGGGCAGTTGCTGGCTTGCAGGGATACAGTGCCACAATTTGGGTCACTGTCTCCACAGGCTGTCTACTAGGTCACAGAAAGCACTGAGGCATGGTGCCAAAGAACCAGAGACTGGGCTAGGTGAGCAATAGCTTCTCATCTCTAACAAACTGAGGAAGTGGGATCTTCCAATAGGCTCAGAGCCCAGGAATCAGCTACACCTGGAAGATATCTCAGAGACGTGATCATCACCTGGATGTTCTTAATACCACCAATAAAGCAACCCACCGCAGGTAACTAACAGGTATCACTCTAGGAATTAAACTAAAAAACAAAAGAAATGAGAAGACATTTAAACAGGATGCAACCTCAGACACCCAGCTCACCGAAGGCAAACCCAGGGGTCAATGAGGTTGGAAAATCTGGAAGCCCCCTACCAGGTCCCTCTGAAATGGTAACAAAGCAACTGAATGAGGCTTTGGGAAAAATGAAATCAGAAATAATCTCTCAAATAACCACAGAGATTACAAAATACATACCATGCTTAACGATGTTAGAGCAGACACAGACAAAAAAATAAATGAGCTTAAGCAAATTATGGAAGCACAACATAGGAAACAAATGAATTCCATAAAGCAGATTCAAGCAGATATTCAAGAGGATAAAAACTCCACTGAAAGTATTCAAAGCAGATTAGGCCAGTGTGTAGACAGGATCTCAGATACTGAAGACAGGCTTGCAGTTAGTCACCAGAAAAGAAAGATTTCTCAAAATTAGCAAGGGAACATGAGAAATCAACCCAGCAGCCGCTTGATGAGACAAAGTAGAATAACTTAAGATTAACTGGAGTTAATGAACAAGCAGGAGATACTACAAAGGACATTAAAAACATCCTCGCAGACATCTTAACAGTAAACTTTCCTGGTAGAGAAAAAGAATTTGACATACAAATAAGTGAGGCATATAGAACTCCAATTAGAAATAACTTTAAAAAATCTACCTTTAAGCACATCATAGTCAAGATTCCAGAAATTTAACACAAGAATAAAATTTTAAAAGCTGTTAAGGAAAAGGAACAAATCACCTATAAAGGAAAGCCCATCAGAATCACAACTGACTTCTCAGCACAAACTCTCAAGTCAAGGAGAGCTCGGAGTGAAGTACTCCAAGTTCTAAAGGAAATCAACTTTCAACCCAGATTGATGTATCACACAAACCTATCTTTCAAAACAGAGGGAGAAATAAAATACTTCCATGACAAAGAACATCTGAGGAAATTCATGACCACTAAACCAGCACTCCAAAATGTTCTGAAGGACATTTTAGAAAGAGACAATAAGGACTACAGCTCCATGAACCCCAATAGAAGGAATCCACCAGGAAAGGCAAACAATTAGAGGGAAGGGAAAAGGAGAAAAGGGGGAGCCAATAACAGGAAAACAACATGACAAGGATAGATCAATACATATCAGTTTTAACCATTAATGTTAATGGTCTCAATTCACCAGTCAAAAGACACAGACTGACAGAATGGATCAAGAAGCAAGATCCAACAATGTGCTGTATACAATAAACACGTTTAATTAAAAAATAAACTCATAGACTGAAAGTCAAAGAATGGAAAACAATACTCCGTGCAACAGGAATTCAGAAAAAAGCAGGGGTTTCTATTCTATTTGCAGATAAAGTGAATTTTAAGAAAAGACTGATTAAGAGAAACAAAGAAGGTCACTATATCTTGGTAAAGGGATCAATCCAAGAGGAAGAGATAACAATCATAAATATATATGCAACAAATATTAGTGCATCCAGTTATATAAAATGATTATTGATGGACATGAAAAATGAAATAAGCCTTAATACAGTTGTATTGGGAGACCTCAATGCCCCACTGCTACAAACAGACAGATCAACTAGACAAAAAATCAATAATGAAATATTAGAACTAAATTGAACTTTTGAACAAAGGATTTTGTAGATGTCTATAGAGACTTCCACCCTACAACATCAGAATACACATTCTTTTCAGCTGCACATGGGACATTCTCCAAAATAGACCATATACTGGCTCATAGAACATGCTTAAGTAAATGTAAAGGAATTGAAATTATCTCATGCATACTATGAGACCACAGTGCAATAAAATTGGAAATCCATGCCAAAGGAAACCACAAGAACTTCATCAATACATGGAAATTAAATAGCACCCTACTGAACAATCAATGGGTCACAGATGAAATTAAAGAAGAAATTAGTCAGTTTTTACAGTCGAACAACAATGACAATACAACATACTGCAATTTGTGGAACACAATGAAAGCAGCCTTAAGAGGGAAATTTGTAGCAGTAAATACCCATATCAGCAAAGCAGAGCAAGCTTATATAAACAACTTAATGTCGAAGCTCAAACTTCTAAAAGAAGAAGAACAGGCTAAACCAAAAGCTCATACAAGGGAGGAAATTATAAGGATCAGAGCAGAAACTAACACACTGGAGACTAAAAAAGCAGTACAAAGAATCAATGAATCAAAGAGTTGGTTCTTTGAAAGAGTATACAAAATTGACAAACCCTTGGTCAACCTTATCAAAAAAAGGAAAGAAAGGATTCAAATCCATGCAATTAGGAATGAAAAGGATGAAATCACAACACACCCTGTAGAAATCCAGAAAATCATCTACACCTACTTTGAAAACTTGTATTCTAGTAAGATGGAAAACACAGAAGAAATGGACATATTCCTAGACACATATGAATTACCAAAGTTGAATAAAGAAGATATAAAAATCTTAAATAACTCAATATCAATAAATGAAATTAAAGATGTATTTAAAAACTTATCAACAAAGAAAAGCCCAGACCCTGATGGATTCACTGCTGAATTCTACAAGAAATTTAGTGAAGACCTAACACCACTACTTCTCAGACTCTTTAATGAAATTGAAAAGGACGCAATACTCCCAAATTCATTCTTGGAAACAAGCATTACTCTGATTCCAAAGCCAGAGAAGGACCCAGCTAAAAAAGAGAACTACAGGCCAATCTCCGTAATGAACATTGACACAAGAATACTCAATAAGATACTGGCAAACAGACTGCATCAAATCATCAAAAAGATTGTACATCATGATCAAGTAGGATTCATTCCAAGGATGTAGGGATGGTTCAACATACATAAACACATAAATGTAATACATCAGATTAACACAGCCAACGATAAAAATCATATGATTACCTCAATAGATGCAGAAGAAGCTTTTGACAAAGTTCAGCATCTATTCATGATAAAAACTCTACAGAAAATTGGAATAGATGGTCTCTCTCTCAATCTGATAAAAGCCATCTATGGCAAACCAACAGCCAACATCATACTAAGTGGACAAAAATTGAAAGATTTCACTCTAAAATCAGCAACAAGACAAGGATGTCCACTGTCTCTACTCTTATTTAACATAGTCCTGGAAACTTTAGCCAGAACAATTAGACAAGAAAAAGAAATAAAAGGAATAAAGATAGGAAAGGAAGAACTTAAATTAGCATTATTTGCAGATGACATGATACTCTACCTAGAAGATCCCAAAAATTCCACCAAAAGACTTCTAGACTTAGTAAGCAGATTTAGCAATGTAGCTGGTTACAAAGTCAATACTCAAAAATCAATAGCCTTTTTGTACATGAATAGCAATCTCATTGAGAGAGAAATCAGGGAAATAATACCTTTTACAATAGCATCCAAAACAATGAAATACTTAGAAATCAATCTAATGAAAGATGTAAAAGACCTCTGTACTGAAAACTACAGTACTCTGAAGAAGGAGGTTGAAGAGGATATTAGAAAACGGAGAGATATCCTGTGCTCTTGGGTAGGAAGAATCAATATAGTGAAAATGGCCATACTTCCAAAAGTGTTGTACAGATTCAGTGCAATCCTGATCAAAATTCCAATAGCATACCTCACAGAATTAGAGAAAACAATCCTAAAATTCATCTGGAACCAGAAGAGACCTAGAATAGCAAAGGCAATCCTGGGCAACAAAGACAAGACAGGGGACATCACAATTCCTGACCTGAAATTATACTATAAAGGTACTGTGATAAAAACAAAAACAAACAAACAAAAAAACAGTGTGGTACTGGCAAAAAAAAAAAAAAAAAAAAAAAAAAAAAAAAAAAAAAAAAAAAAAAAAAAAAAAAAAAAAAAAAAAAAAAAAAAAAAAAAAAAAAAAAAAAAAAAAAAAAAAAAAAAAAAAAAAAAAAAAAAAAA
>RJWM01010097.1:0-37543 GCA_004363535.1 Dasyprocta punctata | reverse complement strand
TGACAAAGGTGTCAAACACATTCATTGGAAGAAAGATAGCCTCTTTAATAAATGGTGTTGGAAAAACTGGCTTTCCACATGCTGAAGATTAAAACTGGATCCATATCTTTCACCATGTACTAAGTTAAAATCTGAATGGATTAAAGATCTCAACATTAAAACAGAAACATTAAATCTGCTGGAAGATAAAGTAGGTAACTCTTGAAGACATTAATGTAGGCAAAGACTTTATGAATAAAAGCCAGATTGCACAGGAACTATCACAAAGAATCAACAAATGGGATCTCATCCTATTGAAAAGCTTTTGCACAGCAAGAGAAACCACCAACAGAATGAAGAGACAGCTCACAATGTGGGAGAAAGTGTTTGCCAGCTGTCCATCAGCTAAAGGATTACTATCAAGAATGTAAAAAGAACTAAAAAATCAGTCCTCCAAGATTTAAAGACCCAATCCAAAAATGGGCATCTGAGATGAACACACACTTCTCAGATGAACAAGTGCAAACAGCAAATAAATAAATGAAAAAATGTTCAACAGCACTGCAAGAGATGCAAATAAAAGTAACACTGAGATTCCACCTCACCCCAGAAAAAATGGCTAGTATTAAGAAGTCAACCAATAATAAACGCTGGAGGGGCTGTGGAGAAAAAGGAGCCCTTCTCCACTTTTGGTGGGAATGCAGGCTGGTGCAACCACTGTGGAAGTCAGCATGGAGATTTCTCAAAAACCTAGGATTGGAGTTCCCATTTGACCCAGCTATTTCCCTTTTGGTTATCTTCCCAAAAGTATTAAAAACATCCTACCACAGCGATATATGTGCACCTACGTTTACAGCTGCCCACTTCATAACAGCTAGATCTTGGAAACAACCTAAATGCCCATCGACTGAGGAATGGACAAAAAAGATGTGGTATTTCCATATAATGGAATACTACTCAGCTATAAAGAACAATAAACTAGACATTTTCACTTTTAAATGGATGTGCCTTGAAAATATACTTCTCAGTGAACTAAAGAAGTCACACATGTATAACCATCGTATTGTTGCACTTGTGTGACAAACTGAAAGAAAATCCATGTGTGTATGTAAAAAATTAGTTAAGATAGTTAAAGAAAAAGAATTTTGAGTGCAGAGTAGCTTTCACAGGGTCATTTTCAGATAACGTTTTTACTGTGAATTGTTCTTTTGAAAATAATATAGCAGTCATAACAAAATGATAATCATACAGCTGGTTTCTCTTGATTCATTGAGGGGAAAGTTTTGTGCTAATAATTTTCTAGACAATGTTTCATGTTTTTTGTTTTTGTTTTTGTTTTTTTGTCAGCACCAGGGATCAAACTCACAACCTCGCACCTGCCAGACAGGCGCTTAAGCCATTGAGCCAAACTCCCAGCCCTATCATGACCATTTCTTATACTCTAAAAAACTACTGTGAATATAACAATATGCAATGTGTCGATTATTGTTACTCTCTTATTGGCCTGTTTTGAAATTCTGTTTTACTGTAATCTCTTACTTTTTTCTCTTTAAAATAAAAATAATAATTAAAAAACATAAACCAAAACAAAGCCCAATTTTGAAAATGGGCAAATGACCTAAAAAGACATTTCCCCAAAGAAGACATAAAAATGGATGCAAAGGTGCTCAACATCACTAATCATCAGACAAATGCAAATCACCACTATAAAACATCACATTGTACTTGTTAGGATGGCTATAATAAAAAAGACAAAAGATAATCAGTGGTGAGGGAGGCATGGGTGTGGAGAAAGTAGAATCTTTGTACATTGTTGGTAGAAATGTAGAACAGTGCAGCCATTGTGAAACATAGCATGGGGATTCCTGAGTAAATTAAAAATACAGCTACAGCATGACCCAGCAATCCTAGCTCTGGGTACCTCCCCAGAGAAAGTAGTAACACAACCTCAAAAGATATCTGCACTCCCGTGTGTACTGCAGCATAATCCCAATTGCCAAAGTATACTTCTATGAAGCAACATAGATGGGTGAATGGATAATGAAGCTGTGGAATGGAATGAATTTGTACAGTGGAATATTGTGAGTTTTGAAAGAGAAGATCTTTAGAGAACATTTTGTTAGGTAACATAAGCCAGACAGAAAAAGAAAAATACTGCATGATCACACTGATGTGAGGGGGTCTAAAAATTGAATACATAGAAACAAAGAGTACAATGGGCTGGTAAGGGTGGGAAATGGAAGATATAGGTATAAAGATGTAGTTATATCAGATACATAAGCCTAAAGAACTAATGTATGACATGAGAACTATAGTTAATAAAATTTGATAGTATACCAAAACTTTGCTATAGAGTAGATTTTAGGTATTCTTCTTGCCCCCCCCCAAAAAAGGCAAAAAGAGGAAAAAGAAAGACAACTATGTGAAGTGATAGATATGTTAATTTACTTGACTACGTATCACTTTACTTTGTGTACATTTACCAAAACATCATACCGTACATATTAAATACATATAGACAATAAAACAAAAATATTGCACAAAAAAGAGAAAAAAATAGGTCTGCATGTGAGCCAGTGCATGTCCTGTGGATGGTCAGCAGTGACCATTACTCTGAGAGTTGACCACTCTCTACGACATTGCCTAGTCATCTTACCACCACCACCCTCAGGACAGTATCCTGACCACAATTGGTATGGATAATTGAGCTCCCCTGGTAAGCTCCATCACCCAGCATTCTCCTGTGAGAATGTAGCAAGAGCACCTCCCTAATTCAACCACACTCTTCCAATCCCCCAACCTCAGGATCCAGCTGCTCTGAGATGCGCTGTCACCATACAAACATCCCAAACCCTTCAACAGTCAGACACGGAGAACAGAAATTTTGAAATATTAAGACATGTATAAAACTAAAAGTCATTTCCAGTTCAATATTTCCCACAACAAAACTACTGCCAAATGCTAGGAAAGTACAGTTGGTATTGTCCTTTTGTAATGTCCTTATTTAGCAGCTTGACTACATGGATATTTGTACTTACTTATTTCCTGTAGGCCCAGCTCCTGCTTATTCCTCTCTTGTCATCAGCAACTGGTGTACTGAATTGCTTGCAATTTCTCAAAGGTTTCTCTTTCTCCTCCCAGTTTCATTCCCCCAGCCAACACTCGTTTACTCAGCAAGACTCAAATCTAACAAAACATCTCTCACGGAGTTTTTCCAGAGTACCAACCCCATTCACAAAGTGACCCAAAAGCTGCTAACTGCGTGGAGCCCAGAACAAGAAAAGGTTCTGCAATAGCTCCAAGCTGCTATGCAGGCTGCTCTCTCACTTGGGCCATAGGAGGCAGTAGACCCAATGGTGCTTGGGGTGTGCAAGGTGCTCTGGAGCCTCTGGCAGATCTCTGCAGCTGAGTCACAGTGAAGGCCTTTCAAATTTGGAGCAAAGCCCTGCCATCCTCCTCAGATTACTACTTCCCTTTTGAGAACCAACTTTAGGCCTGCTAGTGAGCTTTCATGAACACTGATGCTTGACATGGGCCACCAAGTTACTAAACCACTTGAGCTTTTGATCATAACCTGAGTGTTATCTCACCCACCAAGCTGCAAAGTTGAGCAAACACGACAACTCTCCATCATCAAGTGCAAGTGGTGTGTATGTGCCTGGGCCCAAGCAGTCCCTGAAAATATTAATTACGTGAAGAAGTGGCCCAATGCCCCTGGTCTCCAATCCTGCTACATTGCTTTTTCTCTCCCAGTCTGTACTTATGTCCTCACTGGAATGACCCACAGTCTGTCGACAGAGGAGAAGAGTTTGTCATGCTCTACAGATGATTCTACAGATATGCTGTATTTCTGCAGTCTTTAACAGCATTCAGCAATCAAAACTGTATACACCAGGTTCAAACATGGATCATGAGTGGTGAGCAGATTAATGAATCTACAAGAAGAAAAAGAATTCAAAATCTCTTTTTAATATCTATCATAATCCACCCCGCCCCCACCAAAAAAAGCATAGCTAAGCATTTCTATGGAATTAGTGATATAATGCGAGACAAATATTTAGATTTGGAAGTGTGAACTTACAAATAATAAATCAAGTCAGGTGAGGCAATTTCATACAATCTATCAACGAAAAACTACAAAATTTAGGGGCTCAAGTAAGTTCACTTTAACCACTTATGTCTTAAACAGCTGTCCAAATAGCATTGTGTGATGGAAACTTTTCAAAACAAGCTTTATGGAAGGATATTTTCAGATCTTTCATGCCAGCCACTAGGTTTAGGAGGAAAGCATCTTGTAACTTTTGTATATGTCAAACCAAAAGGCATGTTTAGTTCATGTTTCTGCATCAATGAAATTGTTGTAGGGAGGAGAAAGGTGTCCAGGAAATTGTCAATCAGGTATCAGAAGTCTACAGGGATAGTTTTTATTTCAGTAACTCTTTTGCAGAAACAATGAGGGAAAATGATCCACTAGAAGAACAACATCTGGAGTTGTCCAACTGCATTACTGGAGATCTGCTCAGTCTTAATGTCACAGGGGTGTTGATATCATTTTTAAAAATTATGTTGCAGTTTAAGTGCCAAAGGAGTTGGAAACAGTAGGATTCTGTGCAGCAAGGAATATTTACCTCCTAGAATCCTAGAAAGTAGTATTTATTTTCTAGTTTGTATCTTTATTACAGGTTGACACTATGTTCTTACTTTGTGGACCATAACCTCATCACCCAAGAAACGAAAACAAAGCCCCTCAAATCCGGCAATTAACAGACCAGCTGTCCTTGTGTCCAGAGGAAACCTCACTGAGGTGGACTCACATGACTTGGCTTCCAGATGGTAGCATACTGGCCACATGTGTGAATTAATCTACTTACAAGATGTCTGACCTTCAGTCTCCTCACTCATTAAAAGGGTATAATCATGCCAGGTTGTCTTGATGCACAGTGTTAAGGCAAAGAGCAAAACAATTGCCTATCTGAATGTGACTGATCAACAGCGAACTTCCAGAAGTGTAAACTAGCAATCTAAGTGGAAGGAGTAGAAGAGAGAGCAATAATAAATAAGACCTTGGGAAGGAAAAAAATTTTCATCTCCAATTTTAACAAGCTTAAGATAAAATGGATATTTGGATGGTGTTTACTAGGTAAATGCTCTTGATGCCTGGTTTCTGTATGAAATATCTATCGATATTGGCTCTCCTGGACTGTTTGTCTTACATATATACACACACACACATGACCCACACATACACAGAATTCCCCAAAATACAGGTTGCATCATATTGAAAAATCAAAACCAAATGTAACAACAGAAAAGGCACTTTCTGGTAGCTGGGTGTGGTGGCTCACGCCTTTAAACCCAGCACTCGGGAGGCTGAGGCAGGAGGATCATTGTGAGTTTGAGACCAGCCTGGGCTACAAAGTGAGTTCAAGACCAGCCTGAACTGCATAGTGAGACCCTGTCTCAAAAAGATAAGGCCAGGGATTTAACTCAGTGGCCTAAATGCCTGCCTGGCAGGTGCAAGGTTGTGAGTTCAATCCCCAATACAAAAAAATATATATATATTTTCTGCTCCTTAGAGGTAATTCAGTCACATCACAACAGATAAGTGAATTTATAGACAATAACTTTATTTCTGGGTTTTGCACTGCCTGGCACTGCCCATACCATAACCTCACAGGGACCTGCTAGAGAACTGAGTTGATTCTCATATGCTGAAATTTTGGAGCCCTTAACCACGTGAGAAACAACTACCTCACTTAACTGTTCATATAGTGGACAGAATATCAAGTGGGGAGCTATCTAGACCTAGGGGATGTAGCTACCCAGTTTCAAATTAGGCAGTCAAGAACTGTCCTTAAATGCTGCAGAAAAACAACCAAGATTTGCTTTATCAATTACTGTAGCAGCCAAGCAAGAATTCTATTTTAATTCTCATTCGTCTTTTTGGAAACTGAAACCTGATTCCTCAACAGTCATTGAGTTGTTTAACGGACCTAACTGGCCCCTTGAGGGCCTCCTTCAGGAAACAGGAAGAAGGGATAGCAAATAATATCCTGTGTCTGCTGCAGGAATCAAGTGGGAATTGGCCAAGTTTCAGGTGGCTGGTGGCAGAGCTGGCCCAGTATACAGCCAGTCAGGGAGACACTGGTGTGTTTAAGGGTCCTCCCTCCTGGAAGAATCCTGCAGCTGAAGCTGGACTCAGCACTGTGTTGGGAGAAGGAGATTAGAAGAGAGACAAAAAACACCATGGTAAAAAGTTAACGACAGTAGAGTTGTCTGAATTCTAACTCTTCTGATCACACTCACAAATCTCCCGTTACCTTCTCACTGCTATTCTCCCAATTATTGTGACACTTTATTTGAACAAGATTTTACCAGAACAAAATATCATAAACAGGACCAAAGGATATCCTACACAGTATTATTTTAGAGGCTCCTTGAATCACTTAGTAAGACTTTGTGTAATTGTTAAGGAAAAGACAGCAGGCTTCCAAATCCTAGCTTTCTGATTTCTACTTATGATTTGAATCTTAAACAAGTCTTTTAATCTCTCTAAGCTTCATCTTCTTCATCTATAAACAAAGGTCTTCAAGTAGCATGTCCATCTTACAGGTGTGTGGGTGTGTGTATGTGTGTGTGTGGGTGTGAATATTAAATGAGCTTATAAACAGTGCCTAAACCAAGCATTCCCTACATAATACAAATCATTACATCATTTTTTACATATGCTGAAGGACTTTTCATTTGGGTAGTGTTAAAGAAAAAATCAAGTATAGTGTTGGCAAAGAGTTATGGTTTTCAACACTTCAACAAAAATACTAGGACTGGGGACTTAGCTCAGCAGTGCAGCACCTGTCTGGCAAGCACAAGGTCCTGAGTTCAATTCCCAGTACCAAAAAGAATAATACTTTATTTTATTTATTTATTTATTTTAAAAAGAAAAAACAATGATGCAGAATTTCCCATCAAGATGTTAGGAAATTAGCAATGCTTAGTACATTACATATTGTTGTCTTCAAAGTAGTTCAGATTACAAGATACAGGCATGCAAAATTGATCAAACAATAAAAGCACAAATTGTTCTTTTCAATGAACTAAAAGAATTAGTAGTATTAGAAATATTTTATTAAAAGAGGAGGAAGTCGATGTTGGGTTTGACAAGAGAGCTCTGTATTCAACAATGAGCTTCTTGTTATTCATCGTCAAGTTCAGTAACAGTCCACAAAGTCCTAGAGACCAGATAGACTCCTTCCTAAGACTTCTTTTAATGACTGAGTCAAATTTGGGTGGTCCTACAATGAGCTGGTTTTGGTTTTTATATCTCTTTCTTGTTTGGTCTGGGATAAATGGGAAAAACTTCTAAATTAGAACATTTGCAGTTTCTTCTTTCATGATCTGGTTTTAATAACGAGGCACTATTATTCTAAAGAAACCTTTAGAACACAACTGAGTATTGTTTCAAAATCTGCTTATTTACACTTCTCATGGAACTTTCTAGGGTACACTGTATTCTGTAGGAAACATCTGCCTTTGGGGTTTTCGTCACCAGGAGGCAGCTCACGACAGGGCAGGGCATGTCTGGATGCACACAGATAACTCTGCAGTGGGGACTGGCCCGTGCACACATGTCCACAGCCATCTTCTCTGGTGAACACACATGCTTGTTTACAGAAGACATACAGAAATGTAATCCAAGTGGAATGTGCCCAGACATTCCCCAAAATTGGGTCTTTTGCTCCAACTGAATCTTGAATACTTAAGTGACATAATGCAAAGGGTTTTTATTAAAAATGAGCTCAGATCCTTTGAGGAATATGTACTTTGGAAAGTCCTAATTACTCAGACTATTAACTTCCCATTAACATCATGCATTTTCGTGGAACTCATACATGAGAAGCACAATGAGACTCTTTTCTGTTTTGTTTGTCTAGCCCTGCCCTTCAGGTACCAGATCCACAAGTAAAATCTTCTATTTTTTTTTTAATCTAGAGTATCTCACAGAAGCCAAGGATTTTAGACCAAAAGAAAACTACAAAGACTACTGTTCCTAATGCTAGAAGGAAATCTTTCCCAAATATAGACCAATATTCATTAGATATTCTTACACATATGTATGTTGTTAGCTTTCAAGTGAATGAGTGGCTAAATTTTACAATATTATTGCCCAACTCCCTAACATAAACAGGATTAGCACTTAGTAACAAAATGCAATGACTTTTTAGTTTAAACTGATGATCCCAGTAGTGGAGTGCTGGTGTAAGTTCCCAACAGATCACAAGTCCCAATTGTGTAAGGTACTTCTGTACTCCACACTTGTTCCTATCACATGGGTAGCTTGAAATTAGTGATGGTGGAACTATTTACACCTTCAGAATAGGCATAAGCTTCAACATGGGGTTTGATTTTCTCTAGATAGTTGGACACACCCTTGATAGAGGGCTTTTGTTATAAAGTTGCCACACTGTGAAACATGTTGACCTCACTGAGCTTGGTTGGACACCCCAGATTCAGAGTGGATTTTTTTGCCTGCTGTAACAAAGCTATACCCAAAGAATCAAGGGCCACCTAGGAGGTAGAAACCACCACAATTATAGTTGGAGTCTGAAGGCTGCCTGGTGTAGAAAAGCTAGCAATGTGAGTGAAGAGTGGGTAATTTCTTTCTATTCTGTCTGTCTACATCTATGTATATGTATACGTATACGTATATCTATATCTATATCTATATGGATATCTGTATCTATACCTATCTATCTATGTGTCTATCTATATGATTTTTTAAACTAAAGATTTGGCTTTTACAGTTTTTCCTAATAACTTTTATTTCTTAAATTCAACTTGTTACTCCAGATACTTTTAATATCTTATTTGGATCACGATTCTGTTAAGCAATATTAATCGACTTACACAAGATTAAAACTCAACATAAACCTAAACTGCCACTAGCATCTTTTTACAAATTTTGCAAGTATGCCCTAGTATTCACATCTGGATCACTGATAATACTGTTGGAAAGGAGAATATATTGGTTTAGTTCCCAATGTAAAGACTTGGAGACAATAGTTTATTTAAGAGGTGATGGTGAGACATCAGAGCAAAAGAGCAAGTAGAGTGAAGGAGAAGGAGGAAAAGATCATGAAGGGTGCTCATCACTGTGGGCCTAATCCTCCTGGAGGTCGCATAGTGACTCTGTAGAAGGTGCACAAGGAACTCTGCAGCACTGTCCACTTTCTCCCTTCCTCTATGGGTTGAGGGTCATCCCTGAGGACAAATAACTCTCCTGCATTTCTAGAGAAGCCACTTTCCAGGCCACTTCTGAGAAGGCCTAATGTAGGAAAGTTGAGGTCCCTGCCTGCACTTAACGGAACCTACATCGACACACCAGAAAACTGTCCCCCACAGCCACAGCTGAAACAGAGGTGGGCTGAGGGCACATGGCTGCAGACAAAATGGAGCAGTGGGTTTGGGAAATTGTTTATAATTCAATAAAGATTGATTGATTGATTGATTGATTGGATCATCCAATATTTGTTCATTGTGTATTAATTGCAGGCACTATTTTAAGTCTGCAATTGAGGATATAGCATTCCCTACCCTAAATAAACTCATAATCTACTGGAGGAGGATAGATCTTTTAAAATAAGTATACTGTTAATGATTTGTACTACAAAAAAGTTTTTAAAGGCAAAAGCAAAGAATTAGGAGGTGATAGGCCTGAGATAGAAGCAGAGAATGTTCTTTTAGAAAGAGCAGTCAGGGAGGGGCTCTCTGAAGAGACACCCCATGGCCAGAATCTCTTGTGATAAAGAGAGAGAGGAGCAGATGAGGTAGAGGAGACTCCTTTTTGGGAAGAGTGCACAGTCAGTAGAAAGAACTGGAGTCAGGAACAATCCCGCTGTGTTAAAGGACCAGGTCCAGACACTGAACTGAGCACAGAAACCCAGCAGCAGATGCAAGAGTGACTCTCCCTGTCCTTGTGGAGCTTGCATCAAGACAACCACATGATACAAACTTTTTTTGGTAAAGGCATACCTGGCTTGTGTTTTTAAATGTTGACTTTGTCTGCTGTCAGAACTGAAGAGGGGTCCGAGTTGGTGTCTGTCTACTATTTGACACTGTTCACTGCTTTCTCCTTCGTTTCTCGCTGTCAGTAGTACACATAGCTATGGATGCTCAGTGTGTTTCATGACCATCTGCTTCCTGGCTTGCTCGGTAGAAACATGCTGGTTTGTAAAAATTAGAACCACCTGTACCTTATGTTCCATCCCTGCATGAAAGTGCTAAAGAGAACTTAACCCCAAAATAATTGTTTACAGGACCAATCTCTAACACAATACCAATGAGTAACCAAGGATTTAAGAACTGGAATGGGTTAGTGGAAAGAACACAGGCTTGTACTTAAATGTGCCTGGGTTCCAGTACCAGTTCTAACAATGAGAACCCGTAGGACATTAAACAAGCTATTTTAGCCCCTCTAAACCTCATCTCTAATAGTGCCTACTCTGGAGCAATATGAAGATTAAACCAGACTATGCGTATAAAGTCTGATTCATAACAGAAACCAAAAACAGATTACTATCCTAATGATCACATCATAGAAACACTGCGACTGGTGTGGTTTTTGTCTTAATAACAAAAAATATCAAAATTGAAGCTAAGTAAACAAATGAACTGAAAGGAACTATTAAATAGATCTGACAAACCAGTTTAGTCCAATTATGCCCAGACACATAGTATCTTTGAGAAATGGCTGGGTGCAGTGAGAAAGGGACACAGCAGAAAGAAAAAGTCAGCAGGCTCTGGGTGATTTCCTGGAAAAACCTTTTCTCCCAGCTTTCTCATTTGGAGAGAAGTCAGACTGACAATCTGACACAAATGTTTAAGCCCCAAATGTAGGAATAAGGTTCTGCAGACTGATCCCAGAACAGGAAGCATATTTTGATGATCCAGCAAAGAAATTACGAGCACGGAAACACACGCCTGCCATCTGTCAAAAGAGGACATCATCACATCACTGACTCCTACACAGCAAGCAGAGCCATAATCAAATTTTAGCAGGCCTCCTAGATCATAGGAGCGGGCACGTCTTCTGAGCCAAAGACTGCAGGCTAAGCGGTGCACAAATGTGCATGAATCTCCTTTAGGGCGGCCAGCGGGATACAGCCACACTGAGACTCACCAAACCTGAGTCCCCAGAAAAGAAGAGAGGCCCTGAGGCACGGCCCCACACTAATAAAGAACTGGGTGCCATGTGCACCCTCTTCACTGTTTTTGGGGTAGAAAACTAACTCACACACACTAGACTAGCAGAGGCAAGACTTCCAAAGAAAAACAAAAATTGGTAATACTCTTAAAAGACTTAATGTCATCTGATCAGGGAAAATCAGCAAAACATATGTTGCGTTCAGATGTTCAAGCTAATGATCCATAGACTTTTCAGGTTTTGCACCCTTTTAAGAGACACCAACCCTTCTCCTCACTGTTTAACAGAATAGTATGTGTAACTAGCATGGTGTTGTGTGGCTTACAAAGCATTCTGACGTAAACAATTTTGTTATAATCCATATAGCAATCCTATTATAAGGTTAATATTATCCTTGTTCTAGAGTTGATGTTATTGAGCCTCAGAAAAAATAAAACTACTGCAGAACCTACTTGAGGTCAGAGAAGTGAACCCTGAACTCTACACCAAATTTTACTTTTGTGTCTACAAATTTCAGAGAAGGCATGATTCCCAGTTTCCAAGTGTAGTCCCACAGTGGTTTTGCTATTATTGAGTGGGAATGGAACAAAGAGAATTTAACCCATGGCTCTGAACTAAGACCACACGACTACATCAGAGAGTGGGTAGCCCAGAGAACAAGTTCTGACCAACCAAGTGAACATTGGTCCAAAACACAAGCTGCCAAATCCAAGGAAAGTGGAATCCCAGCCAAATAAATAATTTCTCAAAAGTCAACATGACCCCTGAGCAACTGTGCTCTGACTGGACAGGAAAAGAACAGACTTCTTCCTCTTTTTCAGCCAAGTATAAAGCCTGGATAGAAGAGTATAATTTGAAAACCTCTTTGAAACTATTAATAAGATTTAGGCAATCATCCAAACTTTGCCTATAGGTTTAGTCTTCAACTTTGTTTTGTGCATTTCCTTAAAGTCTTTATGTAGGGAATCTTTTTTTTAATTGTAGTTTTTAAGACAAGGTCTCATTATCTTCCAGACTTGCCTCGAACTTGCTATGTAGTCCAGGAGAAGCACAAACTCACAGTCCTCCTGCCTCAGCCTCTCAGAGTCCTGGGAATAAAGGCTAAGTAGGGAATCTTAACCAAAAGATTTAGATGGAGGCTTTTGCTTACATTTTGTATACTCTTAAGATTCTCATAACCTGTTTTACTAGTTAATGGAAATGTGCAGTGTGGCAACTCTCTGTCTTTACAATTTGAGGCATGTGTGAATATTTCTTTGATACCACAGTCTCTCTGGCATGAGCCTTAATAAACATGTAGGCTCATAGGGCAGGGGTTCTTGCCTTTTAGGCTCATTCATGTATCCTCAATCCAGGGATACATGAGAAGCTCATTAAATATTTGTGGCATAGATCATTGTAATGATTATATGAACATTTTATGTTGCCTTTTAGTAGCACTGGAGACCAAACCAAAAAAAATTGATTTTATCATTATGAAGCACAATGATTATGTTGGTCAAACAATATCAAGTATTTCTCACTTTCCCTGAGAGCAATGGCTGCAACTAAGACATAATTTATTTATTGCTTTTCCAATAGCAGGTGGGCTTCAAAATTAATACATAGTTGCACATACAACAGAAAAAATAATGTGATGTGTGAAAGGTACTAATTACCTAGGCACTGGTTTTCAGTAAAGGCCAAAGACAGCATATGAAGATTATGGTCCCACATCCCACGTGACTTTTCTATAAAGAAAAAGCCTGTCTGCATTACCTGAATTCACAGCCTGACTCTATTTTGTATATAAACACAAAATATTTTTACTCCTTTTAAATATATATGGAATTTCCAGTAATGCAAGTATCATGTAAATTGAGGGAAGATTAAAATCTGTTTTGTTTTGAAATTTATCAAAAGTAACAGACAACTGATGAAAATCTCTGTCAACAAATGTTCACACTACTGGAGATACCAATAAAAGAGCACCTACATCAGTCTGGTTTTGTAACGATTGGACTTATAATGATAGCACATTAACTTTCAAATTTACTTAGACATTCACTTCCACTCACTAAGTATCCATGGCTATAGGAATTCTCTTCCTTCCATTTACAAATTGGAAATGGGGTAAAATATATGAAACAAAATGTTTTCAGACAATGGTCAACTGGCCACACCAAACTGTGAACTCTAAAAGGAGTGAATCAAATTACCTAAGTGCTGTGATGAGCACAGTTCTCTGTCTGGAGTTTCCAAACTATGGGATGGAGCCAGCAATATCACCGAGGTAGAGAAACTGAAATCAGTGGTAAGAAGACCCAGGTAGTTAGATTTTCAGAGTGGAGTACAGGAAAGGAAGATGCTACACACATGCACCCAGACAAAGAGGGTAGGGAGAGAGAAAGAGAAGGAAAAAGAAGGAGATGGAGATTGGCAAAAGGGATTCTCTCAAATCTGACTAAAAATAATGAACTATCCACTGATAATAAATATAAATAGGAAAAGATATTAAATAAGATTAATATCAGATACAATATTGCAAAAGAAAAAGATAAGATTATTTGAAGACACAACAAAAGTATCTCTCAGAAATGAAGGACAAAGAGGAATTAGACTAGAATAGCAAACAACCAATGACGTACATAATATCATCAAGTGGGAAGTGGTCGACAACATGAGTAATGGACTACCAGACAGAATAGGTGGAAAAGACAGAAATAATTGTTGAAATTGTAAACTTTTTATGAAAACTATAAACTTCCAAAGACACTTTAAGAAACATAAACAATGACAACAAAACAGATAAAGGAATATCATAGAAACAGATACAGAAAAAATCTTCAAAGCAAAGATGCATAGTTGATCAGCCAATAGTGAGGGGAAAATAAAAGCATTTTTTAAATATAAATATACAAAAAAAGAGAGCAAGAAACAGGGAAAAGGAGAAAAAATCAAATTGAACAAGTAGAAAATAAATATCAAGATGGTAGGTTTAAAATGAACCATACCAATATTTACACTAGATATAAACAATACAAACAATCTAATTAACAGACAGCTAAAAAGGCAAGACCTAACTATAGTACTGTTTATGAGAAAAGCACTTTAAGTATAAAGAAACAGATAAATTAAAAGCAAATGAATAAGGATATACCACAAAACCCTAGGCAAAAATTAAAAAATGAGTTATATTAATATTAGCCATAGTAAATTTCAGTACAAGGAATTGTCCCAAGAACAGAAATCAAACAATTCTCAATGATAAAAAAAAAAAAAGTCAGGGCATGATGGCACATGCCTGTAATCCCAGCACTCGGGAGGCTGAGGCAGGAGGATTGTTGCAAGTTTGTGGCCACCCCGGGCTACAAAGTGAGCTTGAGGCCAGCCTCAACTGCATGGTGAGACCCTGTCTCAAAAAAAAAAAAAAAAAATGATGATGATGATGATGATGATGTCAGTTTATTGAAAGTCATGACAACCTTAAATGTTTATGCACTTAATGACCAAGATTTAGAATACATAAAAACTGATAGAAGCAAAAATAGAAGTAATTTGCAATTTGAATATTCTTTTCTCAATATCTGATAGGACTACTAGAAATTCAGGAAGAAAATCTAAGCTTTTAACACTGTAAACAAAGATGATTACCATATACAGACCCTTATAGGGTCACAGAATTTAGTAGGGCCAAATTCTGAAACGATTTAAATTCAAACTTGGGCAAAAGGAATTGAAGTTATATATGAAAGTAAAACCTTTCAAAATTAAAAATATGAGATAGACAGGTTGTATGTCATATCTGGACACTTATGCTTATTTGCATGTTTTTGTCATACACATTCATAAATGTGAGAAGACCTATGAAACATTATTTTGAGCAAAGGAGTTTTCAGAAAATAAGTTAAAAATATAAAGTTAGTATTTCACGCTAGTGTATGACTTATTGGTAATTAAATATGCCATTTTACTAGACATGTGGAAGGATAGTTGGATATGTGTCCCATTTGGAAGCAGATGAAATGGCATGTAATGTAAGAGTAATTTAAATTTTTATGATTAGAGATTTAAATTATTTCCATGTGCTGAAACTTTTTCCATGCAATAAAGCTTCAGTAAATTTAAATTATGCAAGCACATGAACTAGAAATGCAATTATGTGTAATTGACTTTGCCAATGTACTTGAAACACATAGCCTTACTATATAATTTACAAATCTGTACACAATTAATTTTGTGTCATCTTTTGATCTCTTTTTACAATGCTTTACTTCTTTAAATTATGTGAAGTCCAAGAGACTATTACTCAGGACATTAGTAGATTAGTATATATCTTTGACACTCTTAATAAAATATCCATCCCCGTACCATTTTGGCTTCTGGTTTCACTGATTTGGCAATAGCTTTAGTTAAGGGAGCCAACTTTGTTCTCCACTTAAAAGAGAGAAATTATTTTCTTCATAATTATCTTTACTCTTGTAATCCTCATCTACCATCTCTACCATATAAAACATGGAGTAAATATTTCTTTGTACATTTCACAAAGAAAGACTTCACAAGCTCATATTTACTGCTCTCCAGAAGATAATACTTTAAATGGAATATATATTATCTGTTTGAACCTACCAATACCAGAAAAATCTCTGGTACCTTTAGTTTATATCCAGATACTTAGAATTTTAAATAGCAGTTCCAGGAAATCAAAATCTTTTGACCAAATGTATAGCTGTGTGTTATACATATAACAATAGTATACATTCTGAGAAAAGCACCGTTAGGCAGTTTGGTCACTGTGTGAACATCACAGAGTATACTTTCCCTACCAAGGCAGCATAGCCTACTACATACCTGGCCTGTATGGTGCAGCCTGTTGCTCCCTATCTAGAAACCTGTACAACCTGAATATACAAGCAACTATACTGAATATACAAGCAACTACAACACACTTGCAAACAACTGAATATCTAAACACATCTAAGCTAGAAATGGTACAACAAAAATAAAGGACATGAGATGGTGCCTCTGTGTAGGACACTGACCATGGACACAGCTTTCGAAACTGAATGGTGCTCTGGTTGAGGCCATAGGTGGTGAGGGAACAGGAAGCCAAGGTTGTTTGTATCCTACTGCAGACTTCATATGCTTGATATACTCAGCTACACTAAATTTAAGATTTTTTTCCCTGTTTTCAGTGATAGTTTAACTTTAGCTTACTGTAACTTTCTTTCTTTCTTTCCTTTTTTTTTTTTTTTTTTTGTACCCGGGATCGAACTCACAGTCTCACACTTGCCAGGCAGGTGCTTATGCCACTGAGCTAAATGCCTGGCCCAAATGTAACTTTCTTACTCTGTAAATTTTGTAAATTTTTAAAACTTGTTTGAATCTTTGATAATAACAGAGGTTAAAACACACATTTTACAGCTATACAAAAGTACTTTTTTGATGTTTTTTCTTTTGCTTTTTTCTATTTTCATTTTATTCATTAAATTTTTTGTTAAAAAAATAGAAAACAAACAAAAGCATCAGCCTGGGCCTACACAAGGTCAGGATCATTATCTCTATCTTCTAACTGCACACCTTAGCCCACTAGAAGTTCTTTGGGGCCAATAACACACATGAGGCTGTCATCTATGACAGCGATGTCTCATTTATGAATATCTCCTAAAGGGCATGCCTGAGGCTGCTTTACAGTTAACTTTTTAAAAGTGTAAGTACACTCTAAAATAATAATAAAATCCATGGCATAATCAACATATAAACCAGTAGCATAGTGATTTATTCTCATTATCAGGTAGTAGGTACTCTACATAATTACATGTGCTACACTTTTATAGAACTGGCAGTGCAATATGTTTGCTGACATCAGCATCACTAGAAATATGCAAGGCATTATGCTAGACATTACAATGACTACGTTGTCACTAGCCAATGGGAATTTTTCAGCCCCATTATAAACATATGGGAATAATCTGATGAGACCACCAACGTATATGCTGTTTTGGGCAGAAATGTCTTCATGTGGCACATAACCATATATCAAAGGGGAGAGAATTGCTATCTTCTGCCCGGTGGTTGACTTCCTAATGTTATAACAGGATCAAATGTTTAGGAATTGTTTCTTCACCTTGGGTGCACCCTCTTCAATATTTCTGCTGATCTTACTACAGTCATTGTGTCTCATATAACCCTCAAGAAACCTCTGGGAAGGAGTCTGGCATTTGTTTGGAGTTTTAAGGAGTTACAACATTCCTATTGTGACATTTTTTTTCTCCATTTTTCCTTCCATTAGTGTCTCTGGTTAGTAGCTGCTCTGACTTTAGTAGCTGTAGAGTTTTATGCAGCTTTCATCTCTGGGATAGAAGTCATCAGATCCTTGGTTACTGGGAATAGAGATTTGCTCAGGCCATTAGAAGAAAAATAGGGACCTATTATAAGGATAAATGGGTGTCACAGCTTAAACACTATGAGTACACCTTACCAGGCAATTCTTGAGGCAACACTCTTTACCTTGCTCACAGCCCAGGTGGTCCGTCTTTCAATGTGCTGTTGCTTCAATCTCTGGGATGGCTCCATCTTCCTGTAAGTCGACTCTGTATCCTCCAAGAGACTGTTCTGGAGAGAGTGACTCTGGTTGGTTTAGATAATTGCTATCCTTCTTTAGGGCAAACCCTTCAACTCTGGCCTTGAGAAAGGTGCTTAATGTTGGACCCACCAGAAACACCCCTTGCACAGCGACAGCTGAATATTCATGTACTAAGCAGGGGGCTACAGCCAGGGTGGTTCCCAAAGAAAAAAAGAAAATGTAACAAGGGGCACTGTAATCGACCTGCCCTTAGAAGGCACATGTGCCTCAGCCATGACTAGCTCAGAAAGGATCATACCAAAAAAAAGCCCAACTGTATCTCCTTACGATAGATTGAACTGGTAACTCCTAAACTTTGGGTCCTTACAGAGGAAATTGACAAAACTCAGGGTGATTCCACTCAGAATGATATATTCATAACTGTCTTCCCTTGTTCAGATATCCTTATTTTGAGTAATAGATCTAGAATTTTATTCTGAATATTCTAACCACTTCAAATTTCATTGATTACATGTATAGCTAAGAATAAGCACACTCACATGCACTTAATAAATAGATCAAACTGCTTGCCATTCTCTCCTGCATTCCAAAATTCTAAAGGTAAATTACATTATTTTCATAAACTTTCTAAAGATGTTAATTTTGAGGCAAGTCTACAAACTGCCTGATTCCCCTGTTTGGAACTACAGGTTTATCTTTTTGTTTGTTTGTTTAATTTGCCATTTGAGCATATAATAATCAGAATACTGATAGATACAGTATACTTAAATTTTTCTTATCACTTTCTCCCTCAGTATGTCCAGACCTTGGCCAGTTAGGATACAATGTACTGGACAGGCTGCCTGAAAGGGTTCAGTGTGTGCTCAGTTAAAAAAGATACAGGAGAAAAACAACCCTGTATGCCCATTAACAGTAACTGAAAAGTGACACTTTCTATTCCCTAAACTGCCACTGTTTTTCTTAAAAGTAAACAGATATACATATGGTACTTCTCAGATCCAAAAGAAAACTAACTGACAAGAAATTAACTGAAAGCAAAAAATGGATCCAACTTTGTGCGGTCAACAAAACCTGTGTTACTCCCATCTGGTGACAGCCCAGTGACACTGACATTCCACGCATCCACATGTATCTAGCATGTACACATATTGACTCTGTGGAAAAGGGAAGCAGAGCTGGCCTCAAGAGCAGCAGGGTAAACAGCATCACACCTACGCTCACAGCAGGGATCACTTGCACACCTGCCTTTCTTGGAAATGTTTCAACTGACTGTTTTCTCGGGTTCATGTACAGTTTCACTCTGCTCTAGACACACCTATTTTATGACAGCTGTGCCAGCCACAAAGTCCAGTTCACTTCCAAGTTCAGAGGTAGGGAGGGGTTGCTGAGGACAAGTGAATCTGAGGTCATTTGAAATGCACCAGCCGTCTCTCAGGGGCTGATTTCTACCCTTATTAGGATAGTGCTCTCTGTACACCTCTCCTTTATCCTCAGAGATCTGAGTTGTGATTTTTTTTCTAAAGAAACTAAAGAAATGTGATGACACTTCTATTTACTCACAAAAATTTATGTAGTAGCCACAGTATTTCAGGCCTATGATAAACTTAAGTGATATACCAGTTTTTTTAAAAAAAAATTCTACAGCGCCTGTTAAATAATAAATAGCAGAACACATAACAAGGCCTCTAAAGAATGTACTGTGTACTCATAAAGATGTGATTAAATGGAGAAATTGGAACATTAAGGAATGAAGTTTCAGTGGATGACTTTCTTCAGATAATATAGTTCTCTAAGGTGTTTTGTGCTACAAGGTATTATTTTGTAATCTAAAATAAGCATAAATTCATAGATCAAGAAATTTAATTTTTAATCCAACAATGGGAAACATTGAATAATTCACTCATGCATATATACTTATAGATATTTACATACCTATAATTATAAAAGAATACAATGCAAATTAATAGAGTTGTATATATACTAAGAAGACAAAGAGAGGGAATCTAACCCAGACTGAAGATGAGCAGGAAGGAGTTAAGCAGTGACTACTGACTGTTAAAAGAAGAGCAGGTGTAATCCCAGCTACATGGGAGACTGACACAGGAACTTTTTAAGTTCAAGGCCAGCTTGGGCAACTTAGCAAGACGTTGTCTCAAAAACTAAAGTGGAAAGTGATGGGGATGTAGCTCCAGGGAAGAGTGTTTACTTAGCACGTGTTCAATCCCTAGCTGAAGAAGAAAAAAAGAAAAAGAAAGGAAAGGGGAATGAGAGAGGAAGAAGAAAAAGAAAGGGGGAAAAAGAGGCGTGACGAGTGGAAGTGAGAACTTTCTTGGCAGAGAAAGTACCAAGGAAAAGGACCTGGAGAAAAAGAACTTCCCTTTGTGTCTTCAACCCCTTCTGTGAGGAGGTGGGGGTGGAGCGCTGTAAAACATTTAGTATCACTGGAACATAAACTACGAATCAGGCAAGGGCTGAAAGATGAGGCTTGAGTGATAAGCAGGAGTAAAATCATAGGCAGCCTTGCACACTACCACATTAAGAAAAGGCTCCTGTGTTAGAAGGGGCTATTCAAAATAATGTAATAAAACCTAATTATCACAGGCTTATGAGAGCTTATCCAAGAAACACCCTGTCACTTTAATACCCAGGCAGGATATTAAAGATATTTTCATATTGAGAAACCTTTTCCTAATTCTCATCTCTATGACATTGCCATTGACTCCTTATTTTCAAATGTTATCCACTTAGGCCCAGTAGCAATTCTCTATGCATGCAGAAAGGTAAGTACAAACAATAAGAAAGAATTACAATTACTTTTAAGAACAAAGCAAACCATCAAAGAAAAAGCCTACTTTGGTTTTGCTATCAGGGCTGCAAAGATCATAACAGAGTAGAAGGTTAGCCTAAAAAAAAAAAATAGTCCTATTTGTCTTAGCCAAAGCTTTCTTTAAATTTGGGAGAATGTATGTGTCCTCATTGTGCAGAGATTTACTTACACATGGGTCAAAGCTTGATGTTAAATAAAGAAGGTATAGGCCTCACCCAAAAGCCTCTGTGTCACACGGGGTCCACTTGTGTCCCACAGGTCCTTGTGAGCCATTGTTTCTTTATTTTTTTTAAAAAACATCTTTATTGAGTTATAGTAGCCACAGAACAAGTGGACACTTTAGTCAGTGTTGAGGCATGGTTACTCCTATGAAACCACCACCACAATCACGATAATGGATATATCCATGACCCCCATGTTCCTCCTGCCCCCGACTTCCATCCCCAATCGTCTTTCATTTGGCTTAAAACAAACCAGTAGAGAGAGAGAGAGGCAGAGGGAAAGAGAGAGAGAAGTTACTATTTTCAAACGCTTTCTGAGTGTGCTAATTTAAACCTTCTGAAGCTTGAACGTTTCTTTCAAGTCCGTGTGAAACATTCACAGCAATCTGCTTAGTTGTCTGGCACACTTTTCACATTGAGAAAATGAACAAATAAAATGCAAGAAAATTCCAAGATAGCAAAGCACACATTTGGCTTATTTAACTAGCATAAGGAAAAGAAGTATTTGCTTTAGCATAGAGCCATGAAAAGCATTCTTTCCTAAGGAAAGAGAATGCCAGGAACAGCTAGACACCAAAATGGCCCAAGTTTTTATTAAAAAGTAAGAGGTGGCATTGCTAAAGGAAATACCCACTCAGATAATAGAAATAATCCCATTTCACTTAAGTGGAATACCTTCTGTGTCCGTGGGGGTATCACTTATACAAAAAACTTTGCCATCAGTACTTTAACAATCTAACTGGAAACTAGTTTGGAAAATTGCTGAAAGTTTATTCTTGTTTGGATTGCATTTGTTCTGGAAAAAAAACAAAATCCCCCACTTTTTTTCGTTAATGATGGGGAACTTTTGGAAAAACATGATTCTAAATGTCTAGAGATTCTTCCATTAATTAACTACATGAACCTATCTATATACGTCATTTCATTTTAGCACCTCATTGGTATAATGAAAAGATTGAACTAAAAGAATCTTCCAAGTTCTTCAAACTCTATGTTTTATAGTGTGTGACCTTTTCAAGAATATCTCTGCCTACCAAGGACTCAGCTGTTTCAGATTTACCCTGGAGAAGAGAGATGTGCTCACCCTAACTCCCCACTCCCTCTCCCACCGCCTGTCTCTGTCACAGTTATTGTACTGGCTATTGTACAGACATTACACAACTCTGACTGATTTAACCAGAAAATAAATCAATTACATTTTTAAATACTCCCAGAAAGAATGGAGAACCATGGCACAAAAGTACTCTTGAGAAAACATCACTGGTCCTGGATGCTGGCCGTGTGTAGAACTCAGGGTAGCCTGTGACATGTCATTTACAGTAACCACCATTGTGTCAGAGACTGAGTCTTCCCACGTCCTGTGTGTCACCACTATCCAGTTCAATTCCCTAAGTCCAACACTTCCCAACCATGTTAATGCTATGACTCCATAGACAGCTGAATTTTGACAGTGCATAAATGACAGTATATGCTTGAAATCTGAGGTGACAGGTCCAGGACCTCTGGTATCCCTATCCCTACTAGAATCTTAACATTCTTTTTTTTTTTTCTTCAACATTCTTATAATTCATTTACAATCTATTACTTTGCTGTAGCTCACTGGTTGAAACTCTGCCCTAAGTAGTGGAGTCATTTGGTTAAGTGTAGGTCATGCCCCGGGTTGGGACAGCACAAACTGATTTTTACATTTTTCATCTATAATGGGGGTAAGGGAAGGTTCCCATAAATTGGGAGATTTCTCAAACAGATGGAAGCACCTGGGGGGGCGGGGAAAGAGATGCTGAGAGGTTACTCCTGGACACATGGTTATTACAACAGACTTTGCCAAAAATACTGTGCTATAGGACAGAGGCAACTCCATTTGGACTTCAGCCCTGTGATCCTAAGATTTGTCTGCCTCCTTAGAGCTACTCAAAATAGCAATACTAGAGTTGGTTATCATCCTTTCATGGCTATCATTGCATGTATTGCCCCATAGACCTGGACACTGGTGTCCTTGTTTTAGAGGGTCTTGTTTCTGTCCTTCTCTAACTAAACCTCTCTTTGGGCTACCACAGAGGCCACTAGGGAGCAAAAGGAAAGTCTCCACCCTGAGTCCCTACTGCCTTCCTTTTCTGGATGGCTCTGGGTACCCAGGTCCCAGAATTGCCTATCCAAATGACCCAAAGCTTACTACCAGGGCTGATGCAAGCTTCTAACAAGGAGCAAACACTATATTTTGGGGACTGAAGCACAGTCAGTGGGCTGCCATGTGAGAGGAAAAGTGCACACATCCTAGATGTGTGATTGGGAGGATCAGCGCTTGGGTGTGAACAACAGAGCCCCATCTCAAAATAAAAAATAAAAAATTTATAATAGAGGAGCAAGGATATAGTTCAGTGTAAAGGCCTTGGCTTCAATTCCTCCTATCATTAGTCAATCAATCGATCAATTAATTAAAATGGAAACCACAGAGTAGGAAGAGAAGGCTAGGTCACAGGGAGAGGGCCACGACCTGGGTTCTTGTCCCACACCTTGCACCTGACGACAGCCATTCAAAAGAGCTCTTGCACAGCAGCCTCTCTGCAGAAACAGACACCAGAACTGGTTGCAAAATAGTGAGGCCAGATCCTGTGAGCCATAGCTGTACTGAACACATTTCACAGCAAACTTAAAAATCATAACCCCTTCTTTATAAAACAAATACAACTGAATTTAAAAGATCAAATAAACACTAACACAATCATAATGAGTGACCTCAATACCCCACATTCACAAAGAGATCAACTAAACAAACAAAAAATCAATAAAGAAATATCAGAACTGAACCACACCCCTGAACAAATGAACTTCATAGACATTGACTGTGTTCTATCCTAGGACAACAGAATGCACACTCTTCTCAGCAATACATGAGATTTTCTTCAAAATAGACTGATACAGTCCACAAAGCCTGCAAAAATAAATCTAAAAGAATCAAAATTACTCCCAAGGTTGCTAGCAGACCACAGTGCAATGAAACTAGAAATCAATTACAAAAGAAACCACAGAAAATTTAGAAACTTAATAACATACTTCTGAACACCCAATGGGCCACCGAAGAAATCAAGGAATAAATTAAATAATTTCTGGAATCAAATGACAATGCCAGTACAACAAACTAGATCCTATGGAGCACAATGAAAGAGTCCTTAAAGGGAAGCTTACTGCTAAATGTTTAGATTAAAAAAACAGATGAGCCAGGTGTGGTGGCATATGCCTGTATTCCCAGTACTTGAGAGGCTGAGGCAGGAGGATCACTCTGAGTTCAAGGCCAACCTGGGCTACACAGACCGTTCAAGGCCAGTCTAAACTACCTAGAGAGACCCTGTCTCAAAGAGAGCGAGAGAGAGAGAAGAGAGAGAGAGAGAGAAGAGCACACTCAAATAAATAACCAAATGATGAACCTCAAGATACTCAAAAAGCAACAACAGTCCAAACCCAAACTGAATTCAAGGAGGTAAATCATAAGGATCAGAGTAAAAATTGATGAAATTGAGACTAAAAAAAAATACAAAGAATCAACAAATCAAACAGTTGTTTCTTTGAAAGAATAAGCAAAATAGATAAACTGTTTGCCAAACTTACCAAAAGAAAGAGAAAAGACTCATATCAGTAGAATTAGAAATGAAAAAGGTCACTTGAGAAGCTGAGGCAGCTGGATCTCTGGGAGTTAAAGGTCAGCCTGGGCTACATAGCAAGACCCTATCTTAAAAGAAAAACAAAAGAAATGAAAAAAGTAAAATCACAACAGACATCGCTGAAATGACCAAATAGGTTTCAACCCAGGATTACAAGGATGTAAATCAATATGGAAGCAAGAGAAAAACCCCACGTGATCATATCAATAGATGCAGAAAAAGTTCTCCACAAAATCCCACATTCAGCACTGGGAATTCGGCTCAGTGGCTTAAGTGCCTGTCTGGCAGGCGCGAGGTTGTGAGTTTGATCCCTGGTGCTGGAAAAAAAAAAAAATCCCACATTCATTTATGATAAAAATCCTGAAGAAAGTAGGCATAGAAATATTTCATCTGAATCTGGTAAGAACTATCTATGACAAACCAACAGCCAACATTGTATTAAATGGGGAAAAACTGAAAGCTTTCCCTCTAAAATCATGAACAAGACAAGGATGGCCACTATCACCACTTCAGTTCAACACAGTACTTGAAACATAAACCAGAGAAATCAGGCAACAAATAAATAGAAGGGATACATACAGGAACGGAAGAACTCAAAGTATTATTTGCAGATGACATGATCCTCTAAAAAGAAGGCCCCCAAAATTTCACCAAGCCCCTTAGAGTTAATATCAGCAATGTGGCAAGACACAAAACCAAGGGCATTCGTGTCCACTAGCAATGAATGCACTAAGAAAACAGTTGGGAAAATAATACCATTCACAATAGTGTCAAGAAAAATTAAATATCTAGGAATTAACCTAACCAAGGAACTAAAAGACCTATACAATGAAAATTCTGAAAATGATGTCAGAAAATAGGAAGATATTTCCTGTTCCTGGATAGGCAGAACCAATACTGTTAAAATGGCCAGATTCCCAAAACTGATACACAGATTTAGCACAATTCCAATCAAAATATTAATAGTATCCCTCACAAAACTAGAGAAAACAAAATTCATATCGAACCAGAAGGGAACCAGAAGAGACCCAGAATAGCAAAAGCAATCCTGGGCAACAAGAGCAAACCTGTAGGCATCACAATACCTGACTTCAAGTTATACTCCAAAACGATAGTGACACACATGATATTTGCACAGATACAGATATGGATCTGTGGAACATAGGAGAAGATGTGAAAACATCCCCAGATGCATTCGACTATTTACTCCTTGACAAAGGGGTAGAAAGTCGGAATGACAGCCTCTTTAGCAAATGGTACTGGGAAAACTGGCTATCGATATGCAGATTAAAACTGAACCCATATCTCTCAGCAGGTACTAAAGTAAAATCAAACTGGATCAGAGATCTAAACATTAAAACAGAACCTACTGGAGGATACAACTCTAGAAGTTATAACTATAGTCATGGACTCTCTGAATTTAACTCCAATTACATGACAAATAACATCAAGAATTGACAAATGGAATTACATCAAATTAAAAGGCTTCTACACAGCAGAGGAAACAATCAACAGAGTAAAGACTACATACAGCAAAGGGAAAAATTGCCAGCTATTTCTCAGACAGAAGACTAATATCTAAAATACATAAAGAACTCAAAAAATTAGATTCCCCCAAAATAAAAGATCCAGGCAAAAAGTGAGCAAGTGAAATAAATAGAGACTTCTCAGAAGAAGAAATACAAATGGCCAACAACGAGCACATGAAAAAATGGTTGACACCTTCGGTCATTAAAGAAATACAAATTAAAATAACACTGCAATTTCATCTTATATTAGAAAGAATAGCAATCATCAAGAAACCAAATAGAAACAAATTTCTGGTGTGGCTGTGGTGAAAAAGTAACACTTCTACATTGTCGGTGGGAATGTACACTAGTACAATCATTATGGAAATCAGTGTGGAGATGTTGCAAAGAACTAAAAATAGAAATTCCATTTGACCCACCTATTTCCCTTCTAGGTATCTTCCTCAAAGAGCCAAAGGCATCATATTACAGCAATACATGTGTACCAATGTTTATAGCAGCACAATTCATAATGGTTAAATATTAGAAGCACCCTATTCATCAATCGACAGATAAGTGGATAAAGAAAATGTGGAAATAAAGAAAACAGTGGAATACTACTAAATTATAAAAGAAGGATATGAGCCGGGCATGGTGGCACACGCCTTTAATCCCAGCACTCGGGAGGCTGAGGTAGGCAGAGCGTTGTGAGTTCGAGGCCGGCTTGGGCTACAACGCGAGCACAAGGCCAGCCTGAGCTACATAGTGCGACTCTGCCTCAAAAAAAAAAAAACTAGGGCCGGGAGTTTGGCTCAGTGCCTTAAGCGCCTGCTCTGGCAGGCGCGAGGTTGTGAGTTCAATCCCCGGTGCCGCAAAAAAATAAAAAAAATTAAAAAAAAAATAAAAGAAGGATAAATTCAAGACCTTTGTAGGAAAATTGATACACTTAGAAAACATAATGTTAAGTGAAATAAATCAAACATGTAAGTTCAAAGACTACAAGATTTCTTTAAGGAAAAGTATGAATAAAGAGCCAAACAAAAGATTGATTAAAAAAACATGAAGATTGATCTTTTGCAAATGGGAAGGGGTCCAGGAAACCAAGGGTGAGGGAAAAGTGATAGAGAAAGCAGATGTAAAAAGTTTGAGATATGTCAGGTACATGTACCAAATACCCACAATGACTAAACATTATCTGTCACAGACATGAACATAATGATAATAATAAAAATGGAGAAAGGGAGGAAGGTGGATAGGAAAAGTAAAATTTTAAAAAAAATCAAAATATGTTATGTACATGTACGTACTCCCAAAGGTGAAGGTAAACTTCTGCACTGCAAACATAACTAATAAATTAAAATGATGCAAGAATTTCTAATGATAAAATAAAATACTGGGAAATAAAAGAGGAGTGAGATATATTTTTTGTTGTAAAGTATTTATTTTTTTCAATTTTTTTTATTTTGAAGAGAATAAAACCCAACAAAATAAAACAGAATAAAGTCAATCAAAACAAAACAATGAATGTGATGCAGGACTTCAAAACAAAATAAAAGGAAATAAACAATGGCTACCATAATGCCTCTTGTTATCTTCAAAAGAGCTGCCCATAAAGGCACTGGCTTCAATCCCCAATAACATAATTATTTAAAATAAAAATAAAAACCACAGAGCTAGGGGTGGACAAGAAAAGCTGGGATGCAGGGAGAGGGTCATAACCTGGGTTCTCATCCCAGACCTCACCCCTGACTGCAGTTACTTGAAAGAGGCCTTGCACACCAGCCTCTCTGCAGAGCTAGAGACCATTTGGTTACAAAATTGTGAAACCAGATCCTGTGAGTCACAGCTGCACTGAAGACATTTCGCAGCAAACTTAAAAATCCCATCAGACACATAGTTTACATAAATTCACCTTTCAAAAATAAGCTGTCACAATGGAGTTCACAGAAGCAACAATCCAGGAAAAATGTCATTATCTTCAGCTGAAGGTCTTAATCTGACTGGGCAGTGAGTGAAATTATCCACAAAGAGCAATTCTCCAGAGAAGGCCCCTCGTGACCTGAGTAGAGTAAACAAAGAGATTTTTTTTCTCCTGTAGAGAAGCAAAACATACAAAACCCACTCCCTGTGAAGGGCATACCTCTCCTTAACAGTATAGAGTCATTAAAGATTCACGCAATTAAACCATGATTTCACTTTCTGCTTTTCCATTTAGGTTTTCAGAAAGCTGCCATTGGTTCTTATCTGGGAACTCAAATGTTGCTGCCACACAATGAGTCCCTGAAAGCTATGGAGGCTTTTGCCAGACTGGTAAAACTGAAGCTCTTTGATGTTTTCCAGCCACAAGTACCTCTTTACCCCTATCTTTGTTCATCCCTGCCTTGTGGTTTCAACCCCCTCTCTTCCTATTGAAAGCCCAGCTCTTCTTCAAGGGCCAGCTCGGATTCTACCCCTGTTTGGTGGAAAGCTTTCTCACAGCTCTGAATTTTGATAGTGCCTTCTCCTCGGGCCACTAATTGGGTATGAGTCATACATTGTGTTACATTGCTGGTTTTCTTATGAAGTTGGCTTTCTGCCTAGAGTTAACCTCTTTAAAATCCAGTATCTCTTAGTACCCACCTTTAAATACAATGATTAATAAATTAATTTCAATTGATTGATTTAGAATATAAAGGAGTATTGTAACAAGATATCCACTAGCTTCTAAATATAGCAGTTTATATATATATTCATTGTAATATATATGGACAAATGTTTAAATGGATGAATTCCGAGACAATATGAGAGCCTTAATTTTTAAAAGATCCAGTTAAATATAACATACCTGCTTATGTATAAAGGAAATACATATTTTAGAGAGCATTTGAGAAACAAGATTTGAAAAAAATTGGGATTTGTTCAAATCCTACTCATGGATTTGGAGGTGCCTCATAAAATGTCTGTGGGCTAAAATATCCCCAGTCCTGGCTGGACTAACCAGACACACAATTAAACCAACATATCCAAGTGTAGACAGAAGGGTAGTGCTCCCTGTGGTCCAGAACACCTACTTCAAGATTCGAGGATACTCTAGGAAAAGGACAGCCAATGAGAGGAGAGAAAGCAATGTGTGAAACCAGTTAAGGAAAGTGTTTCAAAATTAAAATTGTTGCCGGGTGTGGTGGCCCATGCCTGTAATCTCAGCACTCAGGAGGCAGAGGCAGGAGAATTGCTGTGAGTTCAAGGCCAGCCTGGGCAACATAGTGAGCTCAAGGTTAGTCTGAACTACATAGCGAGACCCTGTTTAAAAAAAATTAAAGTTTTAAACAGCTGGAAAGTTCTGGAGAGACAATTATGGGTGTCTGGAACATCATTTAGAGGTTAAAGCAGAGGTTTAAAGTAATTACACAAGACTGAGCAAAGACTCTTAAGGGTTAACACTGGAAGAACCAGAACACTAGATTCTATAGATCCCTCATTCCCGCTACCTGTCTATGTAGTCCATCATTCATTGATTTCCTATGCATGCCTTTAATTTTGTGTTGATTCTTTAAAAAAATAATTTCCTATTTGTGTTTTTGTTTCCACTCACTAGAATGTAAGCATGCAAAGTACAGAACTCTATTGTTTTTTTCTTGGTGCATCTGCAGATTGCAGCACAGTGCCTGGAACCTTGTAGACACTCAGTAAGAACACACTTTACTCTAACCGCTACAGTTCCATGACTTGTTCACGGGCCCCTTACCTGAAAGAGTGCCCATATGAACACTTTAGACTGAATAAATATCTGTAGAATGAATAGGAAGGGTTTGGTCATTAATGGTATTTGCCAACACACCAGACCCTCATGTATGGAGGAGCATGAGCATTCCCTCTAACAGATTGAAGGAATTAAATTCTTGTTATTGACTTTACTCACTGCCAAGCTCCATAGGCAGAGAGTGTGAAAGGGATGAGATCAATCTCTAGAGGGAGATGAATGTCACAATTCAGTCACTGGAGACCAGATACCCCCAGATGATCTGGATCTAGTGCTACACAAAATTAAATAAAAGATCATCCAGTCACCAATCTACAGCAGATATTAACAATCTAAAGCATTCTTACTCTACAGTGCAATCCAATTTAAATCATAGAGGACAGCCTGTGTTCGCTGTCATAGTTCACTCTCGAATATTTGTGAGAACAAAACAGTTCTCTCAGTAGCAATCATGTGCTAGAAGAATCTGAAAACCACTCCCCACCCCCGAATACCTCCATCCCAGCCATAAAAACATACAAGCCTCTCCTCACATCTGTATCATTAGTCAATCCACCTTACGCCTGGATGAAACAGCTTTGATCTTATCTCCCAAAGGTCCAGTCTTTAGTGCACACAAGTGCACATGTGCCCTCAGCCACACACACTCCAGTGTGGCTCTTGAAATCAATAGTTCCACACTTCCCTAAAAAACACCTTTAAAAGTCTGAACTAGGAGATATCAGTTAACTACTCATTTTCTGGTATTCACGTATTTATTCTTTAGTTGAGTCCCTACTCCTACTAAGAATTTTTCTAGGCAATGCAGATCCAAAGATTAAATTGAGATACACTCTTTATCTTCAAAACAACAATCCACAGGCTCTGTGGAATGAGTTCTATGTTAAAAAGGAGAAATACAGAAAATTCTGATCTCCCCAAGGGCAGGAGCTCCCTAGATCAGGGGTCTGCTCTGTGCAAGGTACTTTTCACTAGGTAACTCATTCATTATTGTAGCAATCCTACAAAATAAGCAGAAGTATAGTCATTTTCTACACTTAAAAAGAGATGCCAAGGAACCAGGCATGGTGACATGCACCTATAGACTCATAATTAGGAAGCTGAGGCAGGAGTATCACTCAAGCCCAGGAGTTCAAAAGCAGCTTGAGCTGTGGGGAACTGCTGAGCTGGAGATCAATCACATATGTGAGGCTAGAGCAAGGCCAGGCCTGAGAACATGGAGCACCTAAGGCAAACCAGACAAACAAGTTGTTAAGCAGTTCGTTTCTCCCATCAAGAGAGGGTGGTTCCACCTAACCTCAGCTTTCTGCATTCTGACTCTGGTCTTCATTTCTTCACGCTCCACTGTCCTCCTCCTGGGAATTTCAAAAGCTGTGCTGGATGCGGCACTGAGCAATGCAGTAAGACCCCATCTCAAGAGGAAAAGCAAGGAAATTTGAGATTTTCAGGATTTATGTGTGTGCTCCAAGTCCCACAGCCAGCAAAGAGCAGAATCAGGATTTTAATCTAGTTATATTTGCCTCTCAGGTCCTCCTGCTGGAGCATTAGGGCATTATTTCACCAAGGACGGGAAAGTACAGAAAGGGTGAGTGATTTACAGACCTGGCAAGGGTTTGGATGCAAGGATTTCTGGATGGCAGAGCTGGGTTGTTTGGTGGCTCTCCAGAGGAGGTACATTTAAGGAACAGCAAGTAGACTGGTGTAACTGAACAAAGGGCAATAGTAAGAGAAAAAAACTCCATTCACCTGGATAATTTCCTGTGTTTCCTGGCTTTTTTTTTTTTAAGTTACCCAGCTAGACCCTTTTCTCCTCCACAGCCAATCTGGGTTTGCAAACTTATTTCTCTTGCTACCCTGAGGGATTCTGTCATCCTCCCTTTGCTGTCAGCTAGGATATGTTTATTTTTCATCATTGCCTCTAGCTCATTAACATCATTGTGAGGAATTCAGGCTCATCACAGTAGCATTACCAATATTTAAGTCAGTTTTCAAACTTAATTTCTCAGCGTGGAAGAGAAACAACGTAGTTGTGGAATGTTTTTATTTCATGAGGACGGAATTTATATAATTACTTTTTATTTAGGATGTGGTTAAAGATACCTCCCTATTTTTCTTGCCAAAGAGTAAACACTTCCTTTGACTTCCTGGACTTCCTGAATACAAAGCTAAATAATAAAGACCCTTAAAAATGTTATTATAATGGACTGCATTTTTGAGTTCATTGTAAACACTGTATCATGCATCCCGAGGGAAACAAGTTGCAATCCAGAGAATGGGAATTTGTCTAACACTGCATTCCAACCCTACCCTCATTCCAGAAGTTGGTCTCTGTCCAGTCACTTCCAGGAGTATTGAGTGTTAGTGAGGCCAGTATAATCAAGTCATCTCTGTGTGTTTAATTCAGCTCTCTTCCTGATGGACTCAAACTCCCCTTCGATCCTCAGCATCTACCATCATACCTGGAGCACAGTGAGACCCTGGTATATTCTTGTTAAAGTAAAGGTTCAATCAATTATCCCTATGTGGAGCCACCATCTCCTGTGGTTGTCAAAAAGTTATCTGTGACTAACACATCGAAATAACGTAATAAGACAATTAAGTTAAGGCAGCATCTTGTAGGAATAAGGTAAGTTTTGGATCAAGGTAGTATTAAAGAGAATTGTGAGCTGGGCCTGGTGGGGTATGCCTGTAACCCCAGCACTTGAGAAGCTAAAGCAGGAGGATCACTGTGACTTCAAGGACAACCTGGGCTACATAAGTGAGTTCAAAGCCAGCCTGCACTAAAGAGTGAGACTCTGTCTCAAAAAAAAAAATGTGTTTGGATAAATTATAATTCCTGTTAAACTCCTCACTCTCATTCCCCTCTTTGATTGTTCAGTTGCATCCCCAGTTGTTTTTATGCAACTCAAAGTAAGACAAACAGTTAGACCACCTCCACAGTCTGTAACTGTATTAGTCAGTATTCCCATCACTGGAACAAGCCCTGTGGCCCAGTTGAAAGGCAAAGTGGTTGTGACTGCCAAATCAAGGAATCCCCACAACTGAAGAAAAAAAAATAGCATTCTAACAGTTTTATCAACCAGGACCTTACCATTCATTTTAAACTAGGTAATGAATCAAAAACCTTAGAAGTTTAATTTTTCTAGGCCAAGAAACAAATGGCTGATCAAAAATAAAAATAAATGCACAGCCTTGCCAAATAGAGCAGAGTTACATCCCAACTTGGTCAGCAATGAGAATGGGCTTCACCAGCAGCTCAGAGGTACCAGGGACTGTGGCACAGGCACAGGAAAAATGGGGCATGAGGGCCCAACACTCATCAAACACTTGGAGCTACCTGGGGGAGAAAACACCAGTTCTTGGCACTAACCTTGGAGCAAGGAGTCATGGGAAGAAAAAAGCCACCCCTCGTAGCCTTCAGATCAGCTCCCACTCCCCTAGTCCCCTTGTACTCCCCAGGAGAGGGAACAGTGATCTCATGGCAGCTACTGCTATAGCTCTGAACTCATGTGTTAGACTCTTGTCCATATTCCTGCAGAAGGAAACTGCTCAATTTCCATTAATGGGATTTGAAGAGGGTTTGCAATGGGGAAATGATATTAAAGTGACTTTGGCTAGGCGTGGTGGCTCACGCCTGTAACCCCAGCACTCAGGAGGCTAAGGCAGGAGGATCCCTGTGACTTTGAGGCCAGCCTGAGCTATGAAGTGAGTTCAAGGTTTGCCTGAACTGCATAGTGAAACCCTGTCTCAAAAAGACAAAAAATAAAATAAAATAAAATAAAATAAAATAAAATAAAATAATAAAATAAAGTAAAATAAAATAAAGCAACTTTTCAGGTTAGACTCCTGAATTGATTCACTGTATGTTGTTGTGGCTTCCACATTGGACTAGGTGTGTTACATGCCTGCTTTTACCATCCCTCAAATGTCAGAGAGGTTCTCCCACTCAACGTCTGCAATGCATAAAAAGTTGTAAATGGGATATCACTACCACCTCCTCCCTGTCCCTGACAGGTGGCCTAATAAAAGGGGGAAAGGAAGTCAGTTATTAATGGCTTACTCACACCACTTCCCAGGGCCAGATCACCACCTGCCTGAGGCAGTCCACCAAGTACACCCCTTTTAAAAATAAAAAGGCAGCTGTTAGCCTCCTTCTAACCTCTTGAAACTGCAGATCTTATAATATGCCCATTTGATGTTGGGTCAGCTCAGACTCATGTCTAACAAGATGGGAAGGACTCAACGTGCCTCAGTTATACATGGAAATGATATACTCAAGAACATCTTGTTTTACAAGACAAAGTGGTAGCTACCTTTTGCCTCCCCAGCATTTGAGGCAAAGCCACCAGGTCAGTGGAAGCTCTCAATTTATACAGGTTCCCCTAAATACCTCACTCACTAGGCCTGGTTCACTGATGGTTTAGCTAAGCTGAAACCCAATGGTGTCCACTGGGCACTAGCTCCGCAGAACTGGAAATAACAAGGTTACTCTATTTAGTAGGCAGAACTCAAGGCAGTCCTCCTCAAGCTCAGGCTAGCATGCCCCTAAATCAAATGTACTGTACGGTGGTACCTTGGTTCATGAACTTCATTCTTTGCACAACTCTGGTTGCGAAATTTGTTCCACAATTCTGGTGCAGCCAAATTGTGCGACCAGAATTGTAGAAAGAATTAAGTTCATGAACCGAGGTACCATTGTATTTTTACTGACTCTTGGCTCTTGCCAACAACCTAGCTGTCTGATATGCCACTTGGAAAACCATAGGCTGGCAGATTAAAGACTCCTCTCTCTGAGGCTATGGACCATGCAAAAAAGTCTTGCTTGTCATTTGTGTAGATTTCCATGAGGAATCATTTTCTACAGCTGCTGGCCAGTCCTGCACCATTCAGACCACCACCATTGCCACTTGGATCCATTATAGTACTGGACGTAGTAATCCACCCACCATCATAGACTGAAAACAATAAAAATCTAGTTGTTTCTGATGCAGAAGCCACAAATGTGACTTGTGACCTATGCCAAAAGTTGGTCCATTTGCATTTACTCCTTCTACTCTTGATAAATTGACCACATCAGACCTAGTTCTCCTAAGAGTACTGTTGGTTCCTCACCACTGTCGATACTCTTCCAGGTTATAGTATTGCTATTCCAGCCTGATCAGTCTACTCTAACCACACCTTTATGCAGTCTAGGCCGGACTTGAACTCAGTATGTAGCCAAGGGTGGGCTTGAACTTATGGCAATCCTCCTGCTTCAGCCTTTTGAGTGTTGGGAATACAGGCATGTGCCACCATGCCCAGGTTACCATTATGGTTCTTGAAATCAAACTGAGTCAAGATTTTCTGCTTTGTAGATCATTTATAGTCATAAAATATGTGACTTTCTATTGAAAACCCCACCCAACAAGAGGCCAATAGTCAAGTTCTTTGATGGGCATTTTATACAACCTACCATTTGTAGGCATCAGAAATCACTGAGCACTGAAACTGACATTTCTAAAATCACTTCAGAAGAGTTCTGACTCAAAAATATCCCTACCAAAACCTCCTGATTTTTATAATTTCATCAGATTTCTCAACCACTGAGTGTATTTGTCCCCCAAAAATGATTCTACATGGTGATCAGGATGAAAGTGAAATTTCAGTATTACCCTAACTATTCCTGGGTAAGACGCATCTTTCTCCTAACAGTAGCCCCAGGCTCCCCCTGATTGGTACACTGCCTGGATGGCAACCCACCTAAAAGGGGACCTGCCTCATTCAAATGTAATCCTCATTCAGCTACCTGGGTTCTCTGGTTGGATTGACATGACCCTAGAACATAACGATGATGACTATTTGGTTGAACTAGCTTGCACACAGACTATGTGGAGAATACAAATCACCTCGATAAATTTATTGAAAACACTCTTTTGCCTTGGTACTTGATCCTTCTATACAAAATGTATATTCAATTAGGGGATGATTGGGGAGAAGGTGCCATTATAGTTACTGGGATGACACACTAACTTCATGGATATTGGAGAAAGTGACAATCCTGACACCTGGAGAAGAAAGACTTTAGACCCTAGAAGAGGGAGAGAAATAATTAATATTTTCTTAGTACTCCACATCCACCACAACTCAAGTCAGCAGTACAGGTAGCTAGCAATCTGACTTATTGTTGAATTTTTTTTTATTTGAAAGAGAATAAAACAAAACAGAATAAAACCAATCAAAACAAAACGGTGAAAGTGATACAGGATTTCATAACAGGATAATAGGAAATCAGCCATTTCTACCATAATGCTTGTTATCTTCAAAATTGCTGCCCATACCATCAGACATAAAACCAAACAAAATGAAACAGAATAAAACCAATCAAAACAAAACAATGAATAAAACAAAACAAGAAAATGAAGCAAAACAAAACAGTAAGAACAATATTGGATTTCAAAAACAAGACAGAAGAAAATCCCCCGTAGTTGCTATATTACGTATTGTTATTCTCTAAATAGATGCTCAGACTACCGACTTTAGGCCTCAAAGTCAATCAAACAACACAAGCATTAAATTGTTTTTGTACTTCAGTTGCTATCAACTCAGCCTGTGTTCCTCTGAATCAGCTGGTTGCTTATGGTGCGGGGGTGAGGAGTTATGACTGCTTGGCTGTGCACTGGCTGGCTCACAGGAAGGTCAAATTGGTTTCCTGTTTCTCCTATTGGCCCATGGCTGTCACCGGCTCATGGGAAGGGCACTTCTTGCTTCTCCTCCTGGCCACAGTTACTGCTGACTCATGGGGGGACAAATTGGCTTCCTATTTCTCTTACTGCTGAATTTGCCATTCACATCTATAAGCTATAAAATCAGAAAGACTTGTTGGAAATGGTGGCATACATCTCTAATCCCAGTTATTTCGAAAGCTGAGGCAAGATCATGAGTACCAGGCTAGCCTGGGCAAACTCAGTGAAACCCTACTTCAAAAACAAAATAGAAAGGGCTGGGGATATAGCTTAGTACTAGAGCACTTGACTAGCATGGATAAATCCCTGGGTTCAATCCCCAGTACTGCAATCAATCAGTCAATAACAGAGAGACTTATGTAGCCACACCATTTCTGAACTAGTTACTAGCCTTAATGTCATAAGAGGCAGCTCTCATACATGAAATGCCTTCCTTTGTGGATTAATTAACACAACCTTCTCTCAGCTTGACTTGTACAAATTTACATGCTTCATCTGATGCCTGAATGACTTTGAGTTATACTCTACACGCAGAGTAAGGCTGCAACTACTTACAGACACCATCTATATAGCATAATTAACCAACCCAACATAACGGTGACTCAAATCAAGTTTAGCAACAAATTCCCAACTACAGTGATTTATGCTTTCAAACCATGTGTGTGTGCATGAATCGATAGTACACTACAGGATATCCCTTCATGGAGTGTAAGGGCTATTTTCTGGCCCATTTATCACCACCTGTAATTATTGTCAATGAAAATGAAGCCAAGTAGGTCTTTTGAAACTCCCTTGTATAAATCAAAATAGATACCAATGGCCCCAGACTTATTACAGTCAGTTGGTTAAAGACAACACTGCAAATATGTCAGTCTGGTCTTCAGTAACTGTAGTTCAGTGTTACACAAAAGAAATGGAATGGAATTGGCCCAGGCATCTGTCAGTTTAATCACAGTGGCAAGTGGAAGGGCATCCTTAGGTGAAAATTTATCATATGCCAAGATAGCATAGGACCAAACAGCTGGGCTTTTCTTTGTTGGTAAGGTTCTAATTACATTTTGATTTTCATTAACTGAAATTGGATTGTTTAGCAGTTTTACATCTTCTTGATTCAGCTTTGGCA
>RJWM01010096.1:0-65098 GCA_004363535.1 Dasyprocta punctata | reverse complement strand
ACTTGCATTTGTTTAAATATAAATCTGTGGATTTGATCTTACTGAAGTTGTAGTTGGAATACTTACGCTGAATGACCTGAAATTTCTTTTAAACTTCATGGAGTACTTCTTTCTGATGCATGTATAAGAAATCATTTCATTATGAAACAGATATTCATCAAGTAGATCTACTTTAATTGGAGTTTCTTTTAAACATTTATATTCAGTAATTGTCCCTAACATTCTCTAGTATCTTAAAAGAAAGAATGTTTTCTTGTTGCTTTGGCGTATTCTAAAACTAACTGTTTTATAACATTTTCAGTTGTTACCAATAAGTAAATTCATGCATCCAGGCAGATGAATCTTTTAAAATGTTGAATGCTGTTTTTCAAATGTTCTCTTTTAAAATGAGGTCTGAATTCTTGACAACGCTTTGAAAAGCAGTGCATGAGTCCTGTCACATTTTACCATCATGCTGCTGATTTTTCTCAGCCCTACCTAAGCCCATATCTAAAATGCCTTGTCATTTACAGACAGAGGAAGGTTATTTAAAAACACAAAACTCACCTGCAGTAAGCAATGATGTCTTGATCACTGAGAAAAGCCATAAATCCTTGACTCCTTGTCTGCTTAAACAAAACATAAGTTCCTCTGTAGTCCTCAAAAGTTGTTTATTGAGCTAAAAGAATCATCCTACATGCTCAGACCTTTTATAGATGGACTGAGGAGATGACATCCATCTGCTCAGAGCATGGAGCTTGGTGGGGACCCAAACGCTACCCAGAGGGAGCCACCTGTAGGGGCCTCCTGGCGCATGGTGGAGTCTGAGCCTGAACAGCCTTCCTGTGGAGGAGCTGAGACAGGATAGCCACAGCCCTTGCTTGGCACCTTCAGCTATGATGCCCTTGTGTAATACTTGAAGTGTGGCTTCTCATCCCCATGTTCCTGGGTAGCCCAATCTGAGGAGTCAGCATTCATCAGTCCAGGTCCTCCTGCCCCCCTGAACTCATCTACTTCTACTGGGCCGCTGTCCCTGTAGCTGTCCCTTATATGCTGAAGGCAGAAGGGAAACATCAAGGTACTAATCCCTGGGAGGAATATTTCACCCAAGTCTAAACGGAAGGTTAGCTTCATTGCTCAGGCTTAATTCCTCTGCTCGCTTTCAGTACTGCTCTGACGCACTGGCGGGCGCATGCAGCAAAGCCGTTCTGTCATTGATACGAGCTGTTACTCAATTGTGACCAATAGTGATTACACAGTGTGCATGGAATAAATAACCACGCGGCATAAAGCGTCGCCTCAGGGGGGCTGCCACGGTGATGACACTAAAGCTATCCCAAGAGAAACTGTAAGGAAGACTGGGGAGCGATGAGTTAGAGGAGAGAGGAACACAAATGCTAACCTCACTGACTTACTAGCAAAGCGCACAGAGGACCCTGCCCCCCAGGCAGCAACCACGGAACGGTCAGAGTCACATCACCTGGTGAAGGCTGGCATAGATTCTGTCACAGCAGAAGGATGCTGGTAAGGTGGCTTCAAGCAGCAGCATCCAGGTGGGAACTGACAGTGGATGAAACTCACCCACTTCAGGAAAGAAAATATGAACAGGTAGTTGAGTGCTTTTTACACCCTGATGATTTAATTTCCACACCATTCTTAACATCAGCACCATCTCTGTACCTGTCAGAAAACGCGGACACCAAAGTGACACACTCAGGACTCCGGCCACCACCTCTCGAGTCTACCGTGTGCTGCGGGGGAAGGAGGAACTGGTGATATTAACATCACCCGTGTCTCTGCTGCGTTGCTCTGGGCAGCTTGGGGTTAGGATACTGCTGCCACAGCCCACAGCTGGGGGGCTGGACCTGGGGTCTCAGCGGTCCCCTCAGACGCAGTGGTCCTGAAGTACTGTTCCCAGGCTATGGGACAGTCTCAGACTCAGAGCAGTGTCCCCTTCCCCACTCGCCTGGCCTGGGCTGGCCAGCTGTCTCCTCTGGTTCTGTGGCATTGACTTTTTCTCTGAGATTCCACAGATCGGTGAGATTGGGCTGCGTCTTCCTACCCTCCGGCTCCTCCCACACTGTTAAAAATGACTAAATTTCTTCTTCTTCACCTTTGCGTAGTATCCCACCGGTCTGTAAGCCGCATTTTCCCCTGTCTGTTTCTCTATCCATTCGTCTGTGGAGGGACCTTGAGCTTGCACGCATATCTTCAGTCTGAAGAATGGGGGTTGGGTGTGACAGACGTCACTGTGCTGTGCAGACCCAGAAGGCGGTCTTCTCCATCTATATGTAGTTTTTTGTGGAATCTCCATACTTGTTCTCTAGTCCGCTATCATAATTTACATCCCCACCAACGGTGTACGAAGCATGACATCCTACCCTGTGAGTATATACACCTATCATTCAAAGTAAATGTAACGGTTTAATTTCAAGAGACAGTGACCTGTGCAAGTTAGCATTTAATGAGGCGTTTTGGTGTCTGCTCTTTGCAGAGTGAAGTCTTCCATGAGCCTGTGAAATATATGGTTGTCTTGGTTACTTTCTCTCCTTGCTCAGACAAAACACCTGACATCCAAAATTAGGGAAGGAAAGGTTTATTTAGCTTACAGGTTTTGATGGTTTCAGTCCATAATCAGCTGGCTTCAAGGCAGGCTGGCATGGCACTGGGGCAACACTTCAAGGCAGCAGCTGAGCAAAAGCAGCCAGAGTAAAAGGGGGCAACAGCAAGCCTCTTCTCCTCCCTTATATTGTACACAGGACACCCCCACCCACCCGGCCGCCCCAGGGTGGGTGTAGCATTCACAAATCTCCTTACCTTCCTTTGCACAGGATGAGGATGTTTACAAAGTAAGAACCCTGGCTCCCTGCTGAGTCTCTCAGTTAAACTTCTGACTTTAGCCAGTTGACACAATGAGCAGGTAACTGCTTGTGCTCTACACCCCAGGATGTAGAACTGCTGAGTTACTTAGGCTTCTATACTTCTCAAGTTGACACAATGTATAAACCATAACAATGGTTGAATTAGCAACAATTATTTTTTTAAAAAAGAAAACAGATCTAGTATTAAAGGATGTCTTGCTAGGCACTGTACTAAACAATGTGCATTTTGTTTCGTGTGTAATCCTCTCAACAACCTTGAGAACTAGCGCATCTTGTTATCCTGGTTTGTAGAAAAGCCTCTGGAGAGCTGGCACCAGACTTCTCAGCAGTGGGGAATAAACAGTCACCTCGGGGCTGGATGCGTCTTCAGGTTTCCTAGTTAACTAGAGACGGTCGTGCAAAGCTCGGGAATGTGGGACCAGAAGCCTAAGACTAAGTGTCTGTCCCAGATCTTTTAATTCATGGGTTTCTTTGTTATATAACCCATCCGTCTCTCTAAAGTGGGTGTAATAAAAGGAGCCAGATGGGTTTGTTTGAAAATTTGACGAGTTGGTATTTAGCAAGTATCTGAAGCCTCATATGCACTGTTTGTGTTTGCTATTGCTTTATTAAGATGCTGGTTATTTTATATAATATTTTAGAATCCTGGAGAGTTTGTTAAAAATAGGTATGCTTTTTTTCGCATTCAGTAACAAAGTATTGCTTTTTACAGTATGCACTCATACTTGATGAACTGTTTTGTTTGTTTTATTTTTTGACGGCTCTCGCTATATAGGTCACACTGGTCCTGAACTCACTGTGTAGACCGGGTTGGCCTTGAACTCTCCGTAGTCCTCCTGCCTCAGCCTCCTGAGGGCTGGGATTACAGGCGTGTGCGGCCACGCCTGGCATTGATGCATATGTAACTACGCGGTTCCTTGTTTTTGTGAAAAACATTCTTCCCTATGCAGTTTCTGATTTTCCTGTCTTAAATTAATCATCGCTCTTTATATATTTAGTCACTTTATTGAATGAGCTTATTCCATGAAGGTATTAAAGACCAGTGAGTCTACAGAGAAGTTTTGCCCCTTCTCTGCCTTGCGCCCCACACCGAGCCCTGCCCGTCTTCCTTCGTGGGCAGAGTGTGGCCCCATCCCTGGCGCGAGCCCGGCCGTCCTTCCCCGCATCCCACCCCCGGGGCGTGGCCAGGCCGGCTGCTGCCCAGCTTCCCCCGCACCAAGCGTCTGGGCATGCTTACCACCTGCGCGGGACAGAGCCGGCCAGTGCGCGCCGCCAGCAGGCCGTGCCAGGAAAACAGTTCAAACTCTGATTCAATAAAAAGAACCCATCATTAACCAAGGATTAGTATTCTCCTCCATGTCTAGTCCAACTTTTCTTTTCTCTTTTACTGAATCAGCTATTGCTTCCCCTAAAATTTTCAAAACTACTGACAAGAATCCCTAGCTCTTTATTCTGACTGTAATGATAATAACTTTACTTTTATTTCATGTGTTGTGTAGTTACTGTGAAGTAATAGTCACTGTAATCGTTGTGAGTTCAAGGCCCGCTTGGGCTACAACGCCAGCGCAAGGCCGGCCTGAGCTACACAGTGGGACCTTTCCTCAAAAAACTAGGTCTGGGAGTTTGGCTCAGTGACCTAAGCCTGTCTGGCAGGCGTAAGGCTGTGAGTTCGATCCTCAGTGCCGCAAAAAAAAAAAAAAAAAAAAAAAAAAAAAAAAAAAAGTCACTGTAATTTGAAAGTGTCTTGCTATTCAGTTTATTTACTTATTATCTAAGTAGCTGATTATACATCACATTAATTCAATATTTATTAATCTTATCACATAGGCTTTTTCCTTTTAATATTTTGCAAGATCGTTTTTATATTAATCTTCATTTATGAACAAAATGCACACTGGTTCAAAAGGTATTAATCTTTTAATCCACTGCTGGATAATGTTTGATTAAATTTTTGGGAATTTTTGCTGTTCCTTCTACTTATGAGTGAAATAGGCCTTAATTCTTAATATAAAGTACTGCCATTTCAGAGTACTTTGATGTGAGATTTAGGCTTTTTGCCATTAATTGGGAGACTAGCTATCATTTTTAGTTGCTCATGTAAAATTGAGGATACACGTTTCTTTCCTATCCAATAGAACTATCTTATAAAACCCCATTCTACTTAATCATTTTTAACTAATAAATGTTTGGCAATCTTTTAAATTTCTTCTAGAGTTACTTCTCTGTTCGTTTTCAGTAAATATAACTTTCTTAGTCATCGACTGCGTTTATTTTCTGAGAATTAGTGTGAACCTTCATAAAAAAAAGAACTTTTGAATATATTTTTATTGTATGATCGGAGTAGTTAAATCCTTTTCCTCACTGCTAACTTCTTATGTTCTTGATTCTCTTTCTTTTTTAGAACCATCTTTTGGTTTTAGTTTCGAATTATATTTTTATACTTATCTCTTACAGCTTTTGGCATCACCTTATACTTTAATTTATTTTGCTTCTTTTTTTTTCTAGGTTTGTAAATTGAGCTCAGGGCTTACATAATTCAGTATTATTACTCAGTAATGAGATGATCTTAAACTACTGATTTCCCACACGTACAATTTTTACTGTTGGGCACAGGTGGAATGCATGTGTTCAGGAGCATCACTGCCCTGTGTTGGTCACTAAAGTGTGATTGTTGGTTTGTCTCACACGTTTCCTACATAGATTTAAAATTCTTCATAAATAATTTAGAGTGGCCAATAGTAAATACTACCACGTTCACTGCCTCAAAGATCCATGAAATAAATACGCTCACATTGCCAAGTTGACTGATCACTCTTGCTTGTGTCTCCAGTCATGGAACATGACCATTTGGCCAATTTTAGTAAAGTCACATGTTCTCTCTGCTGAAGACTCAGAATGAAGAAAGTACAGTTAGCTATAGGCATATTTAAAATAGAGCAAACTTATGAGCCTGGGCTGCGGAGTTTGCCTCTTAAACTTGAAGGGGCTTTACATTTAGTTGCTGTGGTGTAACTTTGCCAAATTACTTTTTTGTGACTCTGACTTGGGTACTATAACAATATCAGCATTTTATGATTGTTGTGAGGATTAAATGTGTTAATATGTGAACAACACCCACCCAAAAGTTCCTGCCACAAAAATTGCTTAATAATTATAATTATTAGTTTTACAAATTATTTTCAATAAAAGTGTAAATGTTTTGATGTCCTAACAGGAATCATAAACTTCTACCCTGTGGATGAGTTGCATTTCCCCAAGCTGAAGTAGAAGCCAATGCATGCTGCAGAATAATTGGCATCTTATTAGTTTTGTTACCTTTCACAACAAGCTCTGACTCCAGTTGACGCTTGCCAAGCTGGCTCTTTTTATAATCCACATTCATTTGTTGGCAGGGTTTCACACTACTGTCAGGTTTGATAACTCAAGGGGTAGATTTAATTGACAGAGTTTTAGTTAGGATGGACTAGAAACAGCCTGTTTTGCGGGGCTGGTTTATTTTTGTTGAAGAAATCTGGGGTCTGACAGTTGTGGTTACCAGTGAACCCACTTCTTGGGAATATTCCTCACAAATCTTTGGAGTAAGAAAACAGCCTCTCCCTCCTTATAGTTTTCAGATTCCCACATGAGAACAAAAATTTAGCCTGCAACACCAGACTTGTTTGTTAAACATAAAAGAACATAAATCCTTTGTGGGTCCCCAGGGGGATGGTAGAGAGAGGGAGTGGTCATTATAAACCACTTAGCGCAGTGTGCTCTGTATCAAGTTTCCGTGAGAACGCGGTGTTTGATTGGCTCATGAAATAGGCTTAGTAAATCCTTTAAACACTGAAGTGGGCAATTCCGCTCCTTGAAAATTAATACCTGAGGGTGTGTGGTAAGGATTAGTGTGTCTCCAGGACAGGCACCTGAGTGTGGATAGGTTTCTGAATGTAATGAGGATTGCATTTTATGTGTAAAATATTGCTTACTTTAATCGTTTCCTTTCCATAATCTGCAGTTAGTTTTTTCACCATTATTTTCTCTCTTCATTCCCTACTTGATGATTTGCTGTATTTTATAGTACATCGACTAATGAACTTCTGCATGAATCATAGATTCTGCAAATGGCATTTGGTCAGAAAAAGGACAAAAAAAAATTCAAATTATCAAGCAAGATGCCTGAATTCAATGCACTATTCTTTTCCCAGGCTTGATCTACATCCTTGATAAGTTAAAAGACAATGTGAAATCAGATGGCAGTGGTACACACGTATACACATGTCAGTTTTAATTGCAAGGTAGTAAAAATGAGGTATGGACACTCTTCCTAGATAGATCCTCAGTTGATGTGTTTTATTGTATTTCTACAGTGGTAGAAATCAAACCCAAGGCCTGCTAGGGAGAAAAAGAAAAAGAAAGAGGAAAAAGACTATTTTTGTAGTATCATTTTTACAAGGAGAGTTGCTATTTTAAGGAAAAACAAAACCTTAATAAATAAATATCAGTACTTTTGAATGACCATAATGTTAATATTAGAATAATTAAGAGAATTTTAGAAGTATGTTATTGCATGACAATAATTTTGAAAATGAATTTGAAATGCTTCATTTACCGTGAAAGTTGGGAACATGTGCTTCACTTTACTATTTTGCAGACAAAGAGATGGTAAGTTTTTAGCTGTTCATTTCATGTAACCTTCTTGGAATGCAAAATTACGTAGAGTTTTTAGAGCACTGTGATAAATGTTCATTTCAGACTTGCATGAGCATGTAAGAATTAATTGCCAGCTGTCTTGCTGTAAATCTAGAAATTGTTACAAAGGTTGTTTTTTTAAATGGCATCAAATTCAGTACAAGATCTTCAGGAAATAAGTGATACTGAACTCATAACCTTTTTCTTATTAGCAGGACAGTGGCCTTTGTGTCTGTATGGGGTTTGATGAGGTCAAAGTTAAGACTTTTAGAGCAGGCACTGGAAAACCGAGCTTCATTCCCAGAGACTTACTTGTTCCTTAGTAAATGCTTAGCGCTTGTAAACCAGATGTTCCCTTATGTGGTTAAAAACTCTATTTAAGTACGTTTAAAGAAGTTAAAAATCAGATAAACACATTTTTAAAAGAATAGAAATGAAAATTATGTGTAGAAAAACAGTTGTGTGCTTGTTAATTTTGCTTTGTGGAATACGATTTTTTCTCTCTCTCTCTTAGGATATTTTCTATATCTGAAAGATTATAATAGCTATTTCAAAAAAGTTCTCCAGAGTATTTTTGGTTTGATGTTTTCTGCCCAACCTGTTTATTGAAAATGACTTCACGGCCATCAAACCCAATAGACGGATGTTCCCTGGTCTTCCTGTTCTTTGATCGTTCTCTGATGCTGGGCACTACTGATCACTTTTTCTTCTGGTGGACATTCTCGTCTCTGCCCTCTTCCTGCAGCTCTGTGTCATCACTGAGGGTGGGGTCCCCACTGGTTCTTGGCGTCCCTCAAATATGCGATGATTCTATGTCTGCCTTCCTCCTCTTCCTGAAAGCACCAAGGGCTTCTCTTCAAGGGAAGCAAACGCAGATGCCAACCAGGCCTACTCACAGAAATCCATGAAGGGCTTTGGTATTACAAAGAAGCACAGAAAGCAAGTAAGAATTTACAGAACCAAAAAAGGGGCAGGGCTCATCTCAAGCCGTTCCACTTAGCCACAGCGTCAGTGGACGCGAAGGCCGGGACTCCTGCTTTGGTATTCCCTCATCGAATACCAAAGCAATCTTTGCTCTGTACCTGCCCTGTGGGAGCTGGGGAAAAGGCAGATAATTAAACAAAGATTCCCCTCTCCTGGAGCTGACATCCATTTTGCGATGAGCCATCCTGGCATTGCAAGAAAGCCCGTGATATTTGTTATTGCCAGATCTTCAAATTTAAGACAAGCAACAAATCCAGACTTTTTGTGTGGAAATCTACTTTTTAATGTATTGACTTACTATTTTAAAGAAACTCAGGGCCTTTCAGAAGTGTCCCCACTGCTGCTTCCAAGGGTGACTTCCAAAGTACAAGCCTGGCACCGTAGGGTTCAAAACCCCAGCCTGCTCCCCTGGGTCCCGCTGCCTCTTTGTTCCTCATCCTCTGTTCGTGCCTGGCCACGCCTGCTGCCTTTGTTCTTAGGTCACATCGCATGTATTTTCCTTCTTGCTGGAAGGCATTGCCACGGCCCTCTCTGTTCACCCCTGGTCAGTCAATATTCATTGACAGATGTCAAGCCCTCGTAACTTGAGCCTAATCTCGCGGTGTAAAGTTCCGCTCCGCCAGGGTCCTGCACAGCCCACTTGCGCAGAGTTCTTACGGATGTGTTTTATGAACCCTGAGGCCAGAGAAGCTATGGTTTCGTCTTTGTTTCCTGAGACTCCAGCACAGCAATTAATACCAAGTCAGTGCTTCATGAGCATCTGCAGAATGAGTGGTGAAAACCCACAAGAGACAGGTTTACCTCCCAGGTAGAGCAGACGGGTACTGTGTGAACAGAAGATTTGTCTCCCATGGCGGTAACCACGAGATGACAATTGCCGTCTGATGGCAAGGATAATTATAAACTTTTGTACCAGGTATGTCTGAAGCATCTACTTAAGTCAGACCTACTTGTCTTCCTTGTCTGCTGCCCAACCCTTCCAAGTCACACACAGACACACACAGATACACACAGACACACACAGATACCAACAGACACACAGATACACACACAGACACACATACAGATAACACACAGACACACATACAGATAGCACACAGACATGCACACAGATACACACACAGAGACACACACAGATACACACAGATACACACAGATACACACAGACACACACAGATACACACACACAGATACACACAGACACACACACAGATATACACACAGATACACACACAGATACACACAGATACACACACACAGACACACACAGATACACACAGACACACACAGGTACCAACAGACACACACAGAGACACACACACAGACACACACACAGACACACACAGATACACACACACAGATACACACAGACACACACAGATACCAACAGACACAGAGACACACACACAGATACACACACAGATACACACAGACACACACACAGATACACACAGACACACGTACAGATACACACAGAGGCACACACAGATACACAGATACACACACAGACACACACACACAGACACACACACACAGACACACACACACAGATACACTCACACACACATTCCGAGAAAGGGGATACTGGCTCGTTTATGTTGTGTGATGGAGCATAAACCCTCTCTATCCTTTTAATTTGGGGTTCCTTATTCATTGTTTTCACAGTCCCCAGTTTATCTTACAATGTAGGTGTCTGAGGGATAGGAGAGACGCAGACCAGAGATGGAGAAAACTTTACTGATTGCAGCTCTGTGCCCACAGTGTTTTAAGCACTCGACGTCTGCTGTCTCATTTTAGAGTATCTCTGTCAGTCAGACAGCATTGCCTTCAAGTAATGGATGCGGACAATGAGGCTGAGCTCTCTGCGCACAGAGTCCTGGATGGTCCCTTAGGAGGGTGATTTATAAGTGCAATTGGTTCACGATATCTCTTGCCCTATTTCAGCACCATATTTCTTCTTTGAATTCAACATTACATAAAATGTTATTTTTGTTATCCAGTATACACTAGAATTTAACTTTTTTTAATCTAATAATTGTTTTCAAACATGCCAGACTTCCCTTTCACAAATGTTTGGCAATGTGCTCTTTATAAAGTATTCTCCTTTCATAAAAGCCATCATCTACTTATATGTGCAGTTGTTTAGAAAATAAATATAATGGCCTGGATGTTATATGTATGTCAAATAATAGGACCTAATTTATATTAAAGAAATATATGTCAGGACGTAAATGCTCATTAACAATTTTACTAGAAAAATAAGAGGAAGTGGTCAAATACCCTTAAGCAGACTGATTGCGAATGTGATAGCTGCAGATACAGACTAATAGGAATATGTCTAATTGTCTTGATTACGATGCCAGTGGTGTAGCCAGTGTTTCTCTTGGTGAGCTGCTGCTCCAAAGTAATGAGTGACTCTTGGAAAAGTTCCAAACAAAATACAAAATATTCTCTTCGTTTACTTGATAGGTGCACTTCAATTTCTGGAAATTTTAGCTTAAACTTTAATAGTACAAAACATGTATGAGTCTAGCCATGAAAGAATGTTAGGTTCCAGACCCAGACAAATGATGGAAAACTTTTACCTGAATGAGATGTCTGGTGAAGCATTTGAGAGGCGGGGGGGCTCTACTCATGTTCAAGACTTCACAGTTTTGAGCATTTCTAGACTTTACCTCCTACATTTCAGGAGTTTCACTCCTAACCATGAAGCCACCCTAAAACGTTCCTAGAGATTTTCAAAGCTTCCTGTTTTGTCGTAATACTATTCCATGTAAGCACCTCTGAGCCAGATCTTCCAAATTAAAGTTAATATTTGTTTAAAACAAATACATATTTCTTATGTTTGTAATGCTATGTGTAGTACAAAAGTGTTAAATAGAAACATGTAACCATTCTTTAAGGATGTAAAGAAGATGAAAGAGACTCATAGGTGGATTGATTGATTAATATTAAAAGGCCTGTTTATAAAAAGCAAAGGAATGTGTCAGTGAGGTGAGCAGCGGGAGCCCTCCCAGGGCAGTGGCGTCCGAAGCGGGGTGTGAAGGACTTGTGTGTGGCGGATGAGGGGAGGCAGCCAGGGGTAAGAGTGCCTGGGATGGAGAGGAGCCGTCCGGAGGTGAGGGCGGTGACCGCCGGAAGTAAGCTTGGTGTCCTGTGCAGTGCACACGCAGCTGAGACCCTCCCCAGGAGAGTGCGGGTACTGAGGTCCGCAGTTGGCTCTTTCCTGCCTTAGAAATCTGTGAACAGCGAGCAGGAGGACCACGCATGGAAGGCTCTGATTTCTTCCACTGGTGTCTCATCTTCCCTCGTGTGTCTTTTCTCTTTTTGGACTATGCCATTGCTCACTGCCGGAGTGCGTGGATCCCTCTGTAGGCTAGAGATTTGGTGGCCGAAGCCAGCGACCCTGACGCCGGTGTCTCCCCTTGTGCCGTTTCAGGTATGACTTCGTAGAAGTGGAGGAGCCCAGCGATGGGAGCGTACTGGGGCGCTGGTGCGGCTCTGGTGCCGCGCCTGGGAAGCAGATTTCTAAAGGAAATCAGATCAGGATAAGATTTGTATCCGATGAGTATTTTCCTTCGGAACCAGGCTTCTGCATTCACTACAACATCGTCGCACCAGTAAGTACCGCGCTGACGTCCCGGGGTTTAATCGTGTCGGCTGCTGGCTAGCTGCGTTTCTCCTCTTGAACATGGGAATCAGAAAGCCAAAAACTTTCCCCAGCCTGGGATTTTCCTCCCACACACATTTTGCCATATTTATTAAACAAAGCAAAGATTTTCACCATACAGAACCAGCAGTGTTAAATACCTTATCAATGTATAAAAGTGTGTGTTTTTACATTTACAGAGTTATGCTTACTACCCTCAGCTCATTGACTGGTACTTCGGCATTGGTGGGACTCCAAATAGGGATTACCTCCTGAGAAAAATAGGCAAATTCGTGTTTTGTATTAATATCTCATCAGTTAGGAGTCACCATGAAACTGAACCCCAGTATGTCTTTCTGACCTGACTTGCAGTTTAGATCGTACTAATAATAAAATTTACTGTTTTATTAATTATTAAAAATATTTTTAGCATTCCAGAGTTTTGAATGATTCTAATATACTCTTTTGCATTTTAGTAAATATTATTCTTTATTTAAAGAAGTAATTTTTGAAAGTTGCACAGTATTCTGGGGTTTTCAAATTGATGTGTAGTTTTGGGAATGAACATACTGCAGAGTGAAGAAACCAGTACTATTTGAGATTTCGATTAAATATCTGTGTATTGCCTTAAAAATCAGTACTTACATGTGATTTTTTAATTTTTCTTTATTAAAGTGGCATCATTTGTCTCTGAACCTACCCAAAATTTATTTTTAAGTATGTCATCTATAAAAATAAACCTGACATTTTTCTTTTCATCTTTGTTTGCTAGAGAAGATCAAACTTACTATACTTTTCAAATGGATATATTGTCAATATACTTAAATGCAATTATTTTGGTTTTCCTGTTTATCTTAAAATTTAGGCTGCTTGAATAATATTCATAGTTTTTGTGTCCCTCAAAAAGGAATTTTTAAAATTCTCAATGGAATTTAAGAAATATTTTGATTTTATTTAATTATAATTGTATGTTGTTTAATAATGATATTCTTATGATATTTATGTATTGTTTCAAACAGTTGCATCTCTATTTTATTACAACAAAAATATTGAAAACTCTTGCCATTTTTATCACATTCTACTTATAACCGTGATCTAGAAGTTCTCACAAAATATATGCTAATGTCATCTAGTATATCTTTGAATGTAATGACATTTTAAAAGAATAGAAAGTGGGTATCTTTAACAATTTTGACAGATGATCTGGTCAATTAGCTGTACTTACTATAATGTATACTCTTACTGGGTATAAAAGTGTTATACACAACCCAGCAACTGCTGAAGCAAATTAAAAACATGTATGAAATCAATAATTAACATCATTATATTTGCATTGTTAACCTCAGTTTCCCTTTCTGATTATCCTCAAATCTATTGGAATATTTTTAGGCAACTCAGTAAAGAGAATGCAGTTCAAATATTAGAGAATACAGTTTAAAGGAAACATTGAATTGCAAACATAAATTTGAAAATTTAAAAATTTAAATTGAATAAAATTTAATAATTAATAAAATTATTTTAAATTATTAAAATATTACTATTAAATCGTTTTAAAAATTAAAATTGAATGAAAGTCATAATTTAAAACTGTTATAAGCAGCCAAAGACCTACATTTTAAAAGCACTATTGACAAGTAAAATTTTGATACCCTAACTATGTGCTAGAATAAAACTACTAAGAACCTAAGCCATTTTCTCAGTATCCTGATTTGCAGAATTTATAATTTAATTTAATTAACTGAATGTGGCCTTGGAACCCATGGCTACATTTCCACAAAGTGATATGACCTACACTTTCAGTCTGAGTTTTATCTTACTAAGTTTGTTAATATTCAAGCAAGGAATCATTAAATTTCATTATAAAATATAATAGGCTTTATTCATCCCAACCCCGTCGTCATAAAGCTAAACTTAAGGCAATTATTTGTATCATAAATGAACTGTTCTCTTCACGTTATGCTAACTGACAATGTGTGCAAATAATCAACTATCCTGCTACAGGACAAAACATGAAAGCTAAAATGTGTATATGTCTTGACTAAGGGTTATCTTTTTATAACTTTATGACTGCATGGGTTATCTGGTTATATAACATGAAAAGTTGTGTGCACTAAATGAAATTAGTAAAGACAAAGCCTCAAAATATTTATAGCACCCAGCTCAGGGAGCAGGTTATGGCCTGTCAATAAATACTTAAATACCAAATCTATGATACAGCTCCATCACCCCAGCCAGTAACACACAAGTCAATGGCACTTGTACATCCATAAATACATATCAGCCTCACTGGCCTCATGATAAGATAAAGAACCACCAAAGGATCTCCCAAAAGAACACACACTCACTGTTAGCAGAGGCCTTCCCCCCGAAATGAGAGCTTATTTATTATGAGCTGTTGTCAGAGATTTACAGTGTCTGAGACCCGACGCTGCAACAGAAATGCCTTCAGGTCGCGTGGGTGCCGTTGTTTCCATCACTGAAGTTGAGTTCAGCACTGAGCTAGTCTAGGACATTGTAGATGTGGGCTGCAGTGGGCGGACTATCGTCGGTTCTGGAAACTGCTGAACTGCGCTCTGTCGGCCCCTAATCTGGCCAGGCCTGGGCTGTGGATTCATGATTAAATGGCATAGGAGCTGTTATGATTAATCGGACCCCCCTTTAGGAAACTAAACCTCAGACACTGGGAGGAATGAACAAGACAACTCAAAAGTACAGTCCTGCACTACCTTGCTACTCAAAAGCATTTGCTGCTTTTGGTTCCAAAGTGTGCTTTTCGGAGAAATTATTCTTACATTGACAAATTTTATAATCTCTTAAGCTTTGATTCTTCTCTATTTCATTTTTCTCTGACAACTGACCCGCGATTTTGTCTTGATTTCATCCAGTGCACTCTGTTCCATACTTCACAACTGCCTGAAGAGGGCCAGGAGTTGTTGAGTGAAATTTTGACAAGTGGTTATGCCTTTCAACCTCACAGAGTGTTTTGAATTATCATCGTATATTGCTAAATGACATCCCTCCCTCCACGCATTCTCTCACACTTACTAGCAGCCCAGCAATCCATCAATCTTATCTGTGAGTCAGATAAATGAAAGCCAAAAGGCAGAGAGGGTGCCTCTTGGAGAGCAGACCTAAAGTTCCAGAGCATTTGCTCAGGGGCAAGTGTGCCCCAGGCCCCAACAGCTCCCACACTTTCGCTGTGTTGCGTTTTGCTTTCTGTCGTGGCTAAGCTTTCCTAGGAGCATGCCTGGCTGCTTCCCTGGAGGCTGCGGTCTCCACGCTTGCAAGCCCAGCGCAGCAGAACAGGGCCTTGCGTGCTGTGGACCGCACGGTTGTTTTCTGTTTGTTTGTTTGCTTGTTTTGTTTTGTTTTGTCTTACTTTGTAACAGTGAAAATGTTAAAGATCTGCAAGCCCTTGGTAGATTTAACCTCCTGTCTTAAGGTGTACCGTGAGTGTCCGGGCCAGTGCCGGCCACGCTGCATCTGCTCAGTAAGATTTATGGAAATGCAGTCGTTTCATAGAATTTCATAGAACCCCATTTTCCCTTGGATTTCTCTAAAACCAAAGGAGAACTGAACTCATTTCTCATTGGTGGCCTGTTACCTTTGCTACTGCTGTGGGCCAGACAGTCGGGATTCATCAGCTAGAAAATTGTAGACGTGCAGTAGTGACACCAACTATCGTCCTGCTCCTGAAAAACTCAGCTGTTTATCAAAGATACATGCTCGCCTTGCTACAAACCTGTCCTGGTTTCTCTTTTTTTCTTTTCCTCTATTTTTTTCCTTCATTCTATCCTTTTCTCCCTCTATTTTTTCCTTCATTCTTTCCTTTTCTCCCTTCCTTCTTTCCTTCTTTCCTTCCATCCATCTTTCCTTCCAAAGGAGGAGGTTTTTGGAACGTTAGAGAAATACTAATGATACTACTATAAAGAACATAGAACAGAGTTTCTATAACCTTTTTTGTGTATATGTATAAGAAGTTTTACGTGTTTTGATGAAAAAACAATGAATATTTTGCATCTTCTCCTACACAGAGAACTTTAAGTCATGTTAGAGTTTTTCTAGAACAAATTACCCAGAAAGCTTATGTTAGAATTTTCTATATTTTGCAAGCAGAAGGATGACTGCAGCCGTCTTCGGGAGAGGGCCGGATGTCTAACTCTGCTCCGCCTTTCGTTTTCAGTGGTTCTGATCACCATGGGTCTTCAGGGGGAATCTTTAATCTGTCAGTTAATAGTTTTCATGAACAAGTTTTGTTATTATCTTCTATTTTTTACAAGTTACTAAAAGTGTGATACCCTGTGAGATGATTTGCTCCTTCTCCTCGGTTAGCAGGTGATGAGACCTATGGGGTAGCAAGAGGAGGGATGACATTATGTGGAGTAAGGTTATGCTGGCCCAGCATACACTGAAGAATTTTATGTTTTATAAACACATATACTTCTCTTCATAATTTTATGAGCTCATTATCATTTTTGGATTCCCAGGTATTTTAGAAAGAGTCACAAATAAAATTTATGTCTCTATTTACCTACATTAAGTTGGTGTTATAGGCTGACACTAGTTTTAGAAATATTGGCATGAGATGTTGGCCTGAAGTTGCAGGTAGTTGTAATTAATAAAAAAAAAAGTACAAGGTTTATGAAATAATTTAATTTTTTAACATTTAGTGCTATTTTAAAGAATTAATTATAGAAATATTCACCAATCATGTTCCATTCATAAATATTAAAAAATAAATCTGTGCAAATTGATCCTACATGATATATGTTTAGCTTTTATGATTGTGAGGAAGGAGTTAATAATGTCTTCAATTTTTTTCCTTCCTGCTAAAAGAGCGAGGCAGAGAAAATGGCCCTGTAGATTAGCGGTGAGAGATTGTTTGAGAAGAAATGAAGCAAAACTGAAATAAAACAGCACAAGATTGTTTCTGTTTGGAGGCCACACACAGTGAGAGCCAGAACCTACTTCACAGCCGTCAGAAAAGAACATTTCTTGTTTAATTTCAAAGTAATTTATAATAGATTATATATGCGGTACTCTTTGTAGTGTAGAGTAAGCACTATTATTTAAAATGTTAAGAGATCTACAAAGACTGGAAATAACATTTATTTCCTCCAGTATCAAAATGCCTTGTAAAAGTCTTACTTGTCTGTGAGAAATGTCTAAACCATCCACGTATTTTTCTCAAAAAATGAATTCATGTAACTATACCTATTTTAAATACAAATATGCAAACCAAAATTCAACTCTTTAAAGTGTTTTTTCTTTAACATATACAACTATTTTTATTTGGAATATTACTGTATATAACATATTTTTAAATGCTTATGAAATTTCAGGGTTTTGTTCTTCTCCCTCTAATCTTGTGAACATCATAAAAATGATTAAACTACCACTAAGTTTTCTTAAGTGGGTTATGAATGTTGTATTTTAAGTGTTTTAATATTAATTTTTGAGGAGACTAAGATAGTGTATATGACAATTTATTACTCCCCTTTTCCACTTAGTGAATTTTTCTGTTTCAATAAAGAGAAATAGATACTGTAGCCACCATGCCACAGATTTTTACCTTTCTTTATTGCCCACAAAAGTGGGTAGGAAGGAAATGTGTGAACTCATTTCATTAAATTCTTATCAAAGTTACTTTATTATTTTATGATAGTAATTTTTTAAAGACTTCATAAAATCAGTAACACTTATTTGGATACTGAGGTTTTTTTTTAATTCTTGAGAATAAAGTTGTATCAGAAGATAAGATGATGGGACCCTGTGTGTGACAGGGCAGTTCTGCTTCATGGCAGTCACGTTATAACCTGAAGGCTGTGTTTTCCTTTACAGCGATTTCCTAACTGTCTGGCCACAGCTCGGTCAGGGTGCTGGCCCTTGCGCCTGGCTTCCGGGGAGGGTTACAAGGACACTTGGAGCCTGAGGTGCCATTTGGAATGCATGACTGATTGCCAAAGTAGTTATTAATTATGCAGGATGCCGAGAACAAAGCGGCTCAGTGAATATTGAAGTCAAAGGAGAGAAGAAGGGGGAGGACTTTTCTACCACCATTTCCCAGTAGATTACTTAACTGTTCGTGCCCTGTAAGGAAAGGTCTTAAATGAGGGCCGAATTTGCTTTTATGTTCAGTTTAAGAAAGATTCCAACCAACTCTAATGGCTCCAAATTTGGGGTTCACCCTCTTACACGGGAGGTGGGAGCTTGCCTGGGGTAAAGTTACTGGGAGAAATATTCAGAATGCTCATCTCATGAGATAAACATCACCAACAGAATAGGCTCAAGATTTTAAAAAGTTTTAAATCTTCGTAGCAATTGCACTGCTTTCCCATGTTGTTATAGTATACTGGTTTAAGTGAGTGAGTATTGATGTGAAAATTTGTTTCAAAATCAGTTTTTACTTACAGGAAAAGAGAAGATTTTGGTCTTAGAACTTTTATAGTATTTAGAAAATTCAAAGGGTATTTCAAGTACTGTAACCTACCCTGCAGTCTGAAGCACTTGTTGAATGATTAGCTTTCATTAAAATGTACAATGCACTTGTATATTTATGCAAGGAGCCTTGAGATGACAGTATTTTATTGCATCAGAGAAACTATACAGTTTCTGTAGAGACTAAACTCTTATCTAAGAGCTATGAATACATTTTTCAGTAAGATGTTTACCCCTCAGACAGTGCGATCTTTCATATGAAGATCATGTCTGTCTTCCATTTTACTGATACCTTTTGTTTTCAGGAATCACTTGCTACCTAAGAAAGAATTTTAAAGATGATATGATTTGTATTTAGAAAAGAGCCATCAGTACTCCTATAAGAATGGTAAAAACACACAGGCCATTTTAAAGCATTTTACATGGGAGTTGTAAGTAAAATTTAGACTAATTCAGAACTTGAGATTTGCCTCATTGTTGCTACCCATGAAGTTGAAATAGTTTGGCGGTAACATAGCAGACTAAAACTAATGGAGAGAGTTGGTCTCTAGAAAAAGTTACAGCAAATAAAATGATGAGCAGTAGTTTTTTCAAAACCCTCATCCATTTTCACTTTAATTCTTTCAGCATACACTTGTTGAGAGATAGCTGATGAGATATTCTGTTGAAAAAATTTAAAGATGTAGGTAATATTGCCCTGCTTTTCTGATAACTTGTCTTGGAGAAAAGAAAAAACTATATATATATGTAGTGCATGAACAGGCCTCATAGAAATGGTTTGGAAAAATTATTATTACCGACAACCAAGTGAGGCAGACATCGATAAGCAGTTAGAAAGAGACCAAGCCCAAGCCAGAGCCAGAACAGAGACGCGGCAAAGCGGCCCGCGGCCCGGGGCTGAGCCGATGGAAAGGAGGCCCCGGGATGGAAGCCACGGCCAGGCCTCAGCCTCCCCGGAGGAGCCGGCGCGCAGCTTGGAGCTGGGCTGTGACCGCGCCTGGGCCCGGTGGGGCCGAGCAGCGCATCCCGGAGACAACGCGGCCGGACAGGTGACGGGGCGCTCGGCCGCCCGCCCTTCCGGAGACGCCTCGGCTCTTCCCGGCCCCGCGGGCCCGCGCTGCCGCCTGCTTTCCCGCCGGACAGACGGACACCACGCGCTCCTGTAACCCTGCAGGCCGACCGCGGTGTGACCCTAGGGAGCCCGGGATGCGATTCACTGTATGCACCCCCGGGGGAAGAGCCGCAGCGGCAGCCCCGCTCAGGGCCCTCCTGCTCCCCAGGGCTTCCTCTTAGTCGGACTGCTCCTGCTCGTCACCTTGGTCCTCCTGTCCGTTCTTTGGCTTCCTGAGACGCCACCTGAGCACGTCTAACTGGATGGCGGTTGCTGCCCTGCGACTTGTGCTGAGCTTATCTCGAAATTCACAGGCAGCCTGGGTGCAGCCTGCAGCACAGCTTTAAAAACAATACGGTCTACAGTGTGCTGAGACTTTGCTAGAGAAGCAAGAGGTTTACAACCATCGAGGAACATTCTTTCATTTCCTCATGCTCCTCTATTTCATTTTCATTTGGGTCTGAGTTAACGCTGCTTGTCATCTTAAGAAGCAAATACGTCTTTCAGACTTGCTACACAAACACAGCTCACCCCGCTTCCCCTGCCTAACCTTTCACGTTCCTTGTAGACAGGCGTTTCCTTTTCTTTTAACTGATCCTTTCAGAATTTGTCCTCCCCTCTTCATAACATGCTTATCTTGCTATTTCTTGATCCTTTGGTTTGAAGGATTGGCAATGGACTTCCTACTCTGGAATAGAAGGGTTTCACTCTTTTCTTGCCATTGTCAGACATTGTTATGGTTTCTGTCTGGATGTCGCCCTGCCAAAGCCTCATGCAGTCACGGGGCAGGCTTCTAGGGTTCCTGATCGATTCACGGTCCAATGCTGGGATTATGGGTGTGAGTGCTGCACCCCCGCTGGGATGAGTAGTCTGCCTACAATATAAAGGAGGGCAAGAGGCTTGTGCTCTCTCTCTCTCTCTCTGTCTCTCTCTCTCTCTCACCCTCTCTCTCCCTCCCCCCCCTTTTGCTCTTGTTGCTTTTGCTGCCTTCTGCTGCCATTAACTGTTGCCTCTCTGCCACGCCACCCTGCCTTGGAGACACTGATTATGGACTGAAACCTCCACAAACTGTGAGCTAAATGAACCTTTCCTCCCTTAATTTGGGCAGTATGTACTTTGTCTCAGCAACGAGACAAAAGTAACTAAGACAGACATAGGTACTTCCCATCATTCCATCCTGACTTTTATCCTACTTATTTCCCCTCCAAACTCAATGTGTACCTCGAGGACATGATGGAATCTTTTCACTGCTGAAACTGTGAATCTACTGTGACTACATTTCCTCCCGGGCCCTCTTGCATTTCGCTGGAAGTTGTGTTACTTTGGATTTACTTAGTTTTCGTGTGTACCAGTGATCCATGTGTGCCAGTGATCTCCGTTCCTCAGAGTGTGTAAATCCTTTCTTAGCCCAGTTGCATATTCCTGAGGAAATCTTTGGAGGCATCTCCTGACCCCCTGCACTCTGGGCTGACCCCCAAGGAACTGCTGCTGCGCTGTCACCCTGGGGATCCCCTTTGGCCGCCTTCCTGGGAATTCTCTCAACACTGTCTTGGGGAGATCCCCTACTGCTGGATCTTTGGTCTTCCTGTCTCATAGTTTACTTCTACATTTGTGAAGTGAATAACACGTCAGTGAGGTTAGGGACAAATACCAGCACCTGAGGTAAATTTTTTGCGACTTTGAATAATTGAAATATGTCTCCATGTAATCCTCAGTTTTCTGTGTCTTCTTTTCTAAATCCAGAATTCAAGTTGGCCACTTAAAGGCTGACTGGGCATTCTGTGCCCCTGGACAGGATTGCTGACCGTGGTGTTTACGGTCGTGCGAACTGTCTGGTGGGGTCAGTACCTTAAAAAACAGAAATACAAACCAGGCATGATTAGGGCTGTAATTTCAGCAGTCTGAGAGGCTGAGGCAGGAGTATTGCAAATTCAAACCCAGTCTGGAAATGGAGGGAAATGAAATTTATTTAAAGTGAAGGAAGAAGAGACTGTGGAACACTGTGTACATGTACCAAGTCCCCATCAGTAATGTGATCAATAGGTGCTGTGAGCATATACAAAATATGTATACATACATAGATGCCGTGCGTACACATATGAGACGAGATGGAGGGGGGGATGAGGAAATGGGAGGGGATTAAGAATAGTGTTGAGAAATGTCATACACATGTAGCAACCTCCCACTCTGAATCTAATCAACCTAATCATATACTTCAAATGTGCATCAATAAAATAAAAAATAAGCAAAAAATATAAAAATAATTTGGAAAGGGCTAGGGAATGTAGCTTCATGTGAAGGCTCTGCATTCCATCCTCAGGACTGCCAAAACAAAAACACAAAAAACTATTATCCAAATCTCTTTTCTGGGAATATAAATCTCCACCATCAATCCTATAAACTGGGAAGCAAGTGGGTTAAGACCCAAACTCTCAGCATTAAATGTGAAAGTTTCTACTCTAGTTCCTGCCATGTAAGAATAATATTACCACTTCCAACTCTCCTTGGGTTTATCAGTCCATATGTTTTCAGTGCCCCCCGCCCCCAGGGAGCCAATCTGAGCAGGGAAGAAGTCAATCTTCTGCCAAGAAGGGAAATGCATTTGGGGTGTCTCGTAGTTCCATTAATAGATTTCGACCAGTCCTCCTGTTTTGCACTCTGTGGATGTGATCACCCCTCTGTAGGTCTCCAGAGCCCCCAGAGTCTGGGGGTGATCTTTCATACATAGCGGATTGCTTCTTGCCTGCATTCCTACCATAATCTGTCAGATCCAACAATCCAGTGACCAGTGTCTTCCAGGTTTTCATTTCCAAAACTGTATCACTGTTGCCTTCTTTCCAGTTTTCTATGGCCTTAAGGAATTGTGCCCTTTAAAAGCATAGTTAGAATCATTAATTCCAGCAGAGAAGAGAGCTAAAGTCACCATCTTTTCATTCTCTTTGCCTTATTTTATGCAATTTATATATTGATGACCTTGTTAGAAATTAACTTTATATTTGCTTAACAAAATATTCAGAAACTGCACAGATACATTGAGGACTTAACAAGTGCAGGTGTCCCGGCTTTAACTCGAGGTACCCCGCCCCTTGCACCTCTCTGTCAGGTGAAATAAGTCCCATTAGAACACAGTTATGCTCTAATTATGTTGACTTTTTCAGTGTTAAAGAGGCACAGATACAGGGTAATACTGATCACAGACTTAGGATATCTTGAACTGTTGTCATATCCGTGTCATGTGTAGCCAAGTCCATGAGTGACACTGAGCAAGGGCTGTCTGTCTGCCATGTATAGAAGCCTATGTTGTGACACCAGGTTTTTGAAAAAAGAAAGAGCTTCTAGCGAAGGCATTCGGTCTTGAAAAGAGGAGTCTTGCTTGATCTACCTCCCAGATGGTTTGGTTGGTAGTTAGGGAATTTTTGGAAGGGACAGTGGAGATGATTTGTTGATTAGATGGTAAGAAAGAGAATTTTTAGGGTTCTTTTGTGTATACAGGGTCATTGTACCTCTTCAGGGGTAGCTTGCTGCTTGTCAAGGGGTTATGTGACTGGGGGTATATGACATTAAAAGCTCATCCCCTTGTCGTGTTCAGCAGCAGATAGCTGCATTGTAGCTGACCTGTGGTGCATGCTTGTAAGACAACCTCAGAAGCTTTGTTCCTTGGTTAATTTACACCTAGTTTCTCACTGGTTTCACTGGAACCCTAAACATGCTCTGTTCATTACCTAGGATAGCTGAAACCAAATGATTCATCATGCAATCCGTATATCTGATAAGACTTTTCCTGCTTAATCTATAAATATTTGTCTATTTGAGTAATATTATCAGTGCATTAATATTTCTTTGAATTCACATGAATCTGATTTTAAATATAGCTTAAGTTTTCTGTCCTTGAATAGTCTTAGAACAGTACTGGAACAAAAGTCCTTTGAAAAGGGATTAATTCTGAAAGGTGAGTATGTTGTCAGCTCTTGGAAAGGAAGTGCCTAATAACAACAACTTTTAAAAGCAGATGATTCTTACCTCTGGTCGTTCTAGTTATGATTTGTTTTGAGCTCTGCAGTCATGCCAAGGCAATACATGTTCAGTAGAAACCATCCTTGGAATTTTGAACTTTGCTCTTTCCCAGGGCTGGCTGTATGAGAGTCAGTATTGAAGCTTGGTGGCAACAGGAAGTCTCAGCCACTGAGTCAGCCACGAGATCACAAAGGGAAATGACATTGTCTCCGCAGTGTGCTCTGACACCAGGCTATGCTGTTCAGTGTGTTATGTGCACTGCATTTACTGTTTGACTTGCATATTTTCATCTTATCATGGGTTTATCAAAATGTAGCCCCATCATAAGTCAAGAAGCACCTGTTGTTAAGTGAGGTGGAAAAGAATGAACATAGACTGAAATTCATGCTGGATTCATAAGGGGTTCTTTCGTGTCATTTAATCCCCATGAAACGATATTACTACCAGTTGCAGTCCAAAGCTTAGAGAAGGTCACATACTTAAAAGTGAAGATATTGATTAAGCTTTCCCTAATTCTACTTAAAGCTAGATTGTTTCTGGACTAGTTAGGAAATATGAGGAAAAGAGCTAAGAAAGGAAAAGCAAATTTAAGATCTCCTACTTGTCTTTGTTTTCCCATTTAAACAGTTATGTTCATTGTGATGTCACGGATAATTGAGAAGTTGGTGAACCAGGTGAACAAGACTAGGACCTTTTTATTTCTGAGCAAGTGATAAGTATGAGAAATAATGTTGCTAAAATTGTATGTTTTGTCACAGTAGACTTTATAGTGCAAAGGCAAATAAGACGCAAGTTTCTTTAGAAGTCATTTGCAAGATGCAGCACATATATATATATCCGTTCCCCATGATGAACATATTTATTATGTGTAGTGAACATATACAAATAAAAAATGAAAGAAAAATAAATGGAAAGTCAGAAAAAAAAAGAACTGGGAAACTCTAAGAAATACAAAATAAGCAGTGACCTGTAAAACATGTTGATAAGTATCATAATTCCACAGTTCAAAGAACTCCAGGAGCAACTCTTGTGTGTATAAAATGATACCCAAACCCGTGCTGCAGCAGATGCATTCACTGCGCTGCCTGCCTTGCTGATTGAAGGTATAGCTCTAGATCTGCTTTTGAGTAGGCTCTGCCTATGCTTTTGCAAAAACAAAGAAAGTCATTTGCAATGTAAACAAAAATAAAAGCACAAGGTCAATGTCACCTACCTTCAAAATCTATCACTCTCAAAAAATCTCCCCGTTTCCATGATGTGAGTATCCTAGAAACCCTATCAGCACCAGATTTCTCAAAATTATAATATTCACAAAGCACCGAAGTATAAAATTTATACCAAGAACTAGGAAAGTAAAACTGGAATGCAAATGTGCCTGAGGAATAGAAAATCTCCCAGTAGATACCTACTGAATTTATCACTGTAGAATGCGAAGGGTCCATAGCAAGTCTAGTTTGAAATGAGGCGCTTTGTGTACAGTATTTGTAATATAATAGGCATTCAATAGATATTGAGAATGAATGGAAGAGGGAACAAGAGGCTGAGGGCTTGTACACCAGTGACTCCTGCTCTGCGTGGCTTCGTGAGTGGCCCCTGTACACCACCGAGGGCCCAGAGAACACAGGAGGGAGTTCTGACGCCAAGAGGTGGTTGTGTCACAACACAGGTCCCTTTACATGCTACCATTCGAAAGTCAGGTTCTGTCTAAGCATGCACAAAAGTCCTACTGGGAATCCCTGGCTCCTACCTTTCCTTGCGCACATAGCTTTTCAGGTGAGAGATTGAAGCTGTCATCTCTTGCTTCAAAAGACCCTGTGAATTACATTAAGTGTTTGCAAAGCAGGTCACTTAAGAAAGCTAAGGTTTATCCTAAAAAACTTTCCTTTTTTTTCTTATGGATGAATAATAAAAAAGACATTGAAGTAGCAATTATCTCTGTAAGACTCTTAAACTAAAATCTGAGGTGGGAAATGAAAATAATTATGCAAGACCCTGAATCAGGTTGTGCAGTGTCTTAATACTACCTCTGAAATTGGGCTGTGAAATTTTTATAGCTTCGCTAAAGGAAATGCTTTTTTCCAGTGGAATTACCTTCTGATGGTATAAAAAATTAAATAAATATATTCGTGAATGAAATAGCATTATTTGTAAGTAGCTGCTCTACAGAAAGAAATATGCAAGACACTGAAGTGTTAGAGAGACACTGCATGCCAGAACTTGACTTCCCACACCTGAGCGAGGAGGTGTTAAAATATATGACACATCCTTTGGACGAGATTCTTTAGAAGTCATCACAAACTTTCTGACACAAATATTTTCCTTTCCTTCTGGAATATGATGACTGACACTCTGAGTTATCTAATCTCATTACTGATCAAAGTAATGCAAAGAATTCCCAAGTCTACCACAGTGATGCATGTTTTATTTTTTTTTTTTGGAATCAGGAAAATCTCTTTCTGACTTGGTCTTCTGCAGAACTGGCTTCTCTCCATCTACTGCCTCCACAGTGACCTTTTTACAGTCACCTTTTAGAGCACCCAAAGAAACTTACTACTTTCTGACTCAATCTCATGAAACTAAAGTGTGTGGCTATAGCGATACAAATTAAGGTGTGTGTTCTCACTCCATATTTAAGCTGGCTACTCCAAATGTTAGAGTTGTGCTGTTTATTTATCTGTACCTTATATTTTCCTTCTGACACAATTCCTGATTATATAAAATTATTATGTTTTGTCTTCTTTACTTGGCATTAAAAACAAGGCATAATTTCCTGTCACTGAGCAATTAATTTAAGAATCTTAACTCTTTTAAAAGATCTTCTAGTATGATCCTTAGACTTTTCTGTTGGGATCCTCTTTCAATTGATTTTTACTTCCTTATTTGTATTTGCAAGTCTGTGGTAAGATGTGATTTTGCTTAAAGATAGTATTTATTCATGTGACTTAGAGTTAGAATATGTAATTTGGTCTTTGAACTAAAATGTGTATTAAATTGGTTAAAAACCACAGCCTACATATGCAAATAATGATGGTATTGTATGTATCATTTCTTAAAGACGTAACTGTTGTTTTGGATTCTTAACTGCAAGTTATCTCATTTCGTCTTTACAATAAGTCCATAGGAAATTATCCTCGTTTTACCTTAGAGCAAGTATGCTTAGAAAGAGACCACAGCTTGGGCTATGGTTCAGAGCAAATAAACACCAAAAGGCTTACTAAGAGCCATAGTTTCAACCATAGTACAGTATTTCCCATTCAATCCTTGACCTTTTATTTGGAGATAAATGTAGGTTGATCCACATTTGTTAGACATAATAAAGAAAGATCCTGTATACCTTCCATCTCATTTTCCTCTCTGGTAACATCTTCCTTGCATAAAGTGTTATATGGAGATGTTCTTTGGTAGTTCAGCTATCAATTCTTTGAGTTTCAGGTGGGAGAGTGATACACACTCAGTAGAAAGTAAGAACTTCCCTTTTGGTCTGTTCACAGGCACGGGGAGGTGTACTGTAATCTCACTTTGCTGGGCAGGTGAAGCCAACACAGCTCTCATTTGTTCAGCGTCTGGGGAGAGTTTACAAATAAAACTACATCAGGGTAGGGGATACTGCTCAGCGGCAAGGTGCCTGCCTGGCAAGGGCCAGGTCCTGAGTTTGATTCCTGGTTCAAAAAAAAAAAAAAAAGAAACTACATTGGGGTTGTTTTGCCAAACTCTGATATTTGGGAGCTTAGGTGTATTAAGTGCATTTTGGATTTAGGGATATTTTCAGTTTGCAAAGGGTGTGTCAGGATATAATCCCTGGAGAATCAAGGAGCATTTGTATTGTATACCATAAGCTTCGAAATTGACATTGATACAATCCACACACCTGGGTGAAGAATTTCAAATAAGCAAAAAGTACAAAATGTCATCAAAATAAAAATATTATGTGAAAAAGTGTTGCAAAATAAGTGTCAGAAAGCTATTGGGTTAGTTCATAGTTTTAACAGTATGCCAATCTAGACTAACAAGAGGATTTTAGGATTGCAAAATGGCTTCAGAATATTAATTTAGATCAGGAGAGATATTTTTATTCTGAGTTAGGGGTTGATATTCTCCCTCACACAAAACTCTACAGTGTGGTGAAGAACCATTATTTCAGCTTAAAGTAGAATACCTACCATAGATTAAAGACCATAAAGTCAAAAATATTACCATAAATCACTCCTCTTGATGCAAGATTCAAGGTGAATGTGTGAAACATAGTCACTATAAATAAGTCCATAAATAAGGCTCTGCTGCCTCTAAGACAGAGATTAATGAAGTTTTAGGATGCTAGAAGCTCAAGATATAATCTGTGGCATTAAACTGATGTCAAGACTGACTGATTGCTTAAAGAGCCCTTCATTCTCCAGAGTAGATTAATGACTTTAGCGCTACTCTGTTCTCAAGCAAAGTGTATATAATTTGGTTCCAACAGGTATGGAATGTGATAGTATTTACATATTAAATGTAACTGGAAATATGAACAAGTCGAACTATTTCCAAAGTGAAAAACTCTGATCCATAATACTTTCAAAGCACTTCTTTTCATATTTCAATGGGAGCTGATTCAGGAATACATTTGGAGATGTTAGCAGGTCTGTTAGTTGATATGAGTAGATCAGAGGGAGAATCATAAAAATAATACAAATATTGACAAACATTTCATTCCACCCCTTTTCATTAGGGGTCAAGATCTTTCAGTGTTTAAAGTAGGGATTTGCTGATTGGACTTCTATTGTGTTTCTTCTAAGTATCATAGCCATAATGCCTCAATTACGATTTTTAATTTGGCCTTCAGTAATGATGAGAACTCAAAGATATTAAAAAAATTTGCAAATAGAATTCTGCTAGGACTTTATGAGCTCTTCTCTCTCACCCCTAATATTACAGTAATTTTTAAATGAATTCGTTTTATATAGTCTTTCCAAAATAGTCGTCAGAACTTTCAAAGCGAGAACAGCTTGTGTTTACTTGGGCTATACAGTATTTAAATAGCTTGATAATTCCAGTTAGTACTACTGCTACAAGTCCTTTGGGGAGCACCTGCCACCACCTCATGGTGAGCGCCACTGCTCCACTACTAGAAGCAGACAACATGGCGGCTGGCGGAGAGCTGCAGTTGCGCGCATGCTCAGTCGGGTCCTCTCATGCACATGCGCAGTAAGGCAACGAGGCAGACGCGTTAAGGGACGGCCTGGTGGGACCGTGACTGCTTTGTGCTTGCTGAACTTCCGTGCAGACACTGGGTGACCCTATGTCCTTGGAAAATTGTGAATTAAATTGTGATCAGCGGCAAGGCAGCTAGTAACTGTGCCGTGGTGCGGTGGTATTAATGACAATATGCCTGTCATTCGTTCTCATCCCTGCTTGTACCTAGGATTTAGCTTCATCGCAGGTAAAGGTGGGGAACTGGAGGCCACCTGCAGGCGGGAGGAGGGGGCTTCCTGGGGAGCAGCGCACTGCATGTGGAGCTCCAGATGATGCATATTTTTATCTTTATTCGTAACAGTTTCCTTCTTCCTGACCCTTCCATCTTCCTCTGCTCCTTCCTTTCTTCTTTCATTGCCTTCCTTTTATTTTTCTTTACGTGCTTCTTTATCCTTAACTACTTCTTGGCTAGTAGTATTTTGAAATGTTCACTGTGTTTCAAAATATTGCCTATACTTTGCCACCCTTACGCTTCTTTCCATAAAAGCCAGGGCTTTAGGTTGTGGCGGTTGTCGTTTTAAGTCCTCTCTAAGCTAAAACAACAACAGTTCAAATCACGTATTGTACTTCCTAGTACATGCTGTGCTCTTCTAAGGTAGCATGTGCTGTGATCTAAGGAACAGGGAGAAGGCGTGGTGGAATGTGTGCCCTGTGAGTGCCTTAGCTGCTTGGCTTCCCAGCTTTCTCAGCAGCCCCAAGGCTATGAACCGATCAAGCTGAAGAAACACAGTTTAAAGTGAGCTTGGATTTATTTTCCTTATGAGCTACCATAATCCACATTTAATGTGCACCCGTAGGTGCTTAGATGTAGCAGTGCATTGTGGAACAAATCACATCATCCAGGTTAATAATAATGTTCACTCCTGTGAGACCCTGGATACTGCTCCGCAATTAATTGCTCCTCAGTTATTGACCTTAAATGTGTTCCTTCTCTGAGCCCTCACTCCAAGTGGCTGGGATTGTGGCCTTGAGTATTTAGACCTGACTTGATTTCCCATGCTGCCAATGATCTACCTGTCTAGCACTGGGTAAGATTTCCCACCCACAACATGTGAATAACAAAAGTTATTGCCCTATTTTCTTGTGAGATTTAAGTATCAAATGGTTAGGTTACTATTGGGGTGCAGGAGCCAAAGTCAGGTTTACATGTGCAGATTTTAAGCCACTATCCTTCTCAGGTTTTAAAAATTTTTAACAAAGACTGAACCAAAAGAAAAGTTATGTGAGGTAACCATGGTTATACACACCTGTGATCACATTTTAAAGTGTGACATACGTGCAAGTTTATGTATGTGTGTGTATATATTTATTATATATATATATGATTCAGAAATTTTAATAAACCTTAATTTAAAAAATCACTTTTTTTGTATCTTTTTTTAAAGTTACTAGTCCTGTTAGATTAAATTGTTTTCACAATCCTATTAAATGGGTCACAGTTTGTGAAAGAAATTCTGATCTAGATTGTATTTTTTGAATTTCAGAGTATTCTCTGGGATTTCGGTATCTCTCAGTGGTAGAACAAATGCTTAACATGCATGAAGTCAAACACAACCAAACACGCACACACACACACACACACACACACACACCCAGGATGTACTCTTGACAATTTACTTATCATTCTGAAAAAATATACTATACTGATATATAGCACATGTAAAATTGTGTAATCCACTCTTAAAATTTACAAAGTTAACACTAAACTATTTTCCATTCTAACCTGCAAAATCTAAGATGGAGTTCAGCATTTTTCATCAACAGCGATTCAAAACTTACTCTTCTTAAGAATTTGCCCGATGGTTGCCTTTCAGTGTTTTACTATTTGATGATGACAGGAACTATTTATCGAATGCCCACCTGTCCTCTGTGGTACGAAAATAGACAGCTTACTGCAGAGACGCACAGTTGGCTAGGTTTGCTTCCTCACTTATCTTCTGGAGAGCTCTTGAGTCCTTTGGTCTAGAAATTCAGGCTTGAACGAGTGAACCGTTCAGCAGGTCCGAGTTTTCAGTGAAGTGCGGGAAGCAGCTCGAGCAACAGCACAGGAATAGTTGTGTCTCGGTCCTTGTTATATGATGGAGGCCTGTGCAGTTGGTTCTCTGTCCTCCCTGATCTGATTGGAAACGCAGAGTAAAGGCTATAAAAACCACAGTTGTTCACAGTATAAACAGGTCTGTAGGCTTTCTGGCCTAGTCACACTTCATGGAGAAAGGATTTTAGTGGTATTTTCCTCTGAGCACTAATGGCATTTCTGCCTGAAGATAATGCATTTTTGGTAGAAATAACTTGTCATTCAGTTGACACATTTTGCTCAGGAAATGCTGGAATTTCAAAACAGTTCCTGCTCATGCATGCTCGCCTGTTTCCTGCTCTTTGGTTTTCTGATTCTTGACATGTGTTTCTTTTTCTAAAAATGTGGCTTTGTGAGTTAATGGAATGTGACTTTCAAGTTCTAATAATTTTCCAAATTGGTTCCACAATTCCATTAATACATTTCTCATTTTATTTACTTTATAAATAAATTATATTAATACACTTATATTTTCCTTCATGTATTTGGAGTACAGTGCCAAAGAAACCTGTATTTTTTTAGTATTTTATCTAAATTGCAAATTACACAGATAACATTTAGCCACTTTCCTACTCACTTGCCCCAGGCCATGCTTCTGAGAGCATCAAGGTGTTCAATTTGTCATCATATTTGTTTTAAGCATAGACAGCAAAGATCCTTGGTCTTTTCCGTGGACCCTTGAGATTGGAAGAAAATGTTTCTACATGTTAAGTATTCCAAAACTGCTTTCCATATATCCTTTCTGGCCTCTCTGAATAATAAGTGGGAAGATTTCATTAGGTATATCAAAGTTTGAAAAATTTTCCCCAAGTATATTTGAATGTTCCTGGCCAAGTGGAAATTAAACTTCCAAGCCAACCCTAGACAAGATGTTACACCGTTGCTAGCTACATCTGTATAGCTATGCAGGGAGCTCAGGATTTTAATATTTTAGTGTTTGCCTTCTTAATTTTGGATCTGAAGCTGTCACTACCAACATATATTACTACTTATAAAGCAACTTCATTATGTTATATAATTAAAATGTAGAAAGCTAAACAATCGTGCAATTTTAAGACTTTTTTGTGTAAAATCTGTGTTTTATGCATTTAGCAATTTTTCCCTCAGTTAATGTATCAATCAATTCTGTGGAATTTAAATTTTATTTCTTATAACTTGTCTTTAGTTTGGAACATTCTTTGTAATATTCCTTCCATTTTGGTTCTTTGTTTCCTGAAGCTCCTGTTTCTATATTATTGAGTAAAAGAAAATTCATTTTTGAGGACTCTCAGTTTAGATGTAATTGAAGGCATGTCAAACTCCACAGATGCATGTTTGAATTTCCCAATCAATGCATGATAATTTGAATATAAACAATAATAATTAGACTTACTTGCAGGTATCTAAATGCCTCTTGATCTGATTCTGTTTTACTCAGTATTTTATTTTCACTTCAAGGTAGAATACTAGTACGTGGTGAGCACTTGAAAAGTTAAAGCAAATGAATGAATGGCAGACCCAACTTTCGTGGGTGTTCTGGTGGCAGAGAGAAATGCATATGAGATAGCCAACAGCACAAGATCATCTCTGGGTGAAGGAACAGCAGCCTTTGCACTATCTTGTGAAAATTTATGTTTGTTCTTTGAGTCTGGGTCTCACCATTTAGCCCAGGCTGATGTGGAGCTCATAGCAGGCCTCCTACCTCAGTTTCCCTCCTCTTCCCTCAGCTGGGATTTCAGGCGTGCACCACCATGCCTGGCTGTCCTGTGAAATTCCTAAAGCTCAGAGCAAGAGACCAACATCCCTGCACCCAGTATGAATGTGGATCCTAGGAAAATCCTTGATGGTTTGCCTGAGAAATTACTGGCACCTGCGAGATGGGAAATGAATACCTGTGTGTACCTGTGTACACCTGTGTATACCTGTGTACACCTGTGTATACCTGTGTACACCTGTGTATACCTGTGTATACCTATGTATACCTGTGTATACCTATGATACAAGATTGAAAAATGAGGCAGGAGAAACATCCAGGTCAGATGAAGCAATACAGAGTGTCCAGCTTCAGAAGGAAGGCAGCCCCTGGGTGACACGGGCCTCAGTGGAGCATCGTCGTGGCCGTGCTTGGGTTTGTTTCATGCATTCCAAGCTAGTGTGTACTGTCACAGGGCCTGATACTTAATGGGTAAGTGTGAGCGGTAAAATCTCGATTAGTAACTTCAGCGCATGTCTGTGTTTACATAATCAAGCTAGTATTTTATTTAGAAAATGAGGGATGGGTAGAATTTGTGATCAATTCAGCAATAGATCCTTGTGACCAATGCAGGGGAGAAAGTTCATTTGTATTGTTAATATTTAAATATTTTTATTTCATCCAAATTTTTAAAATTTTGAAATTGTAAGTCACCTTGGAATTATGTTTTCAGGTTTTCCATCTGATTCACAGTCTCCTTTTCTCTGAACAAGAATGCCTTCCTGATTTGGGTATAAAAGTCTGTGACTTCAATGGCTCTTATATTTTCAGGTCACTCCATCCTTAACAAAGTTTGTTTTTAAAATTTTCTGTCCTATATTAACCAACATCTTTCTCCTATCCATCTTACTAATCCTACTATTTTGGAACTATATATAGTAATTTTATAACTCTCCTTATTAATAATGCATGCTTGCATGTAAGATACATTTATTTACACCGTTTTATTTGAGTTTCAAAACAACCTAGTAAATAGATTGTTATATATTATTATCTTTGACTTCTACTACTCAGACTGAGAAAATAAGTGATTTGGCAGTGATTACAGCAATAAATAATATGTTGGGACCCCGGGTCTATGCACAGGTCTTCTGATTGAAAATTTCATCTTACTCCTTTAATTCTAGGTTGTATCAAAAATATCCTTTCCAATTTTTAGTAATGTTTCATAAATTCTTCACTTCCACATGCTATACGCTGTCAGTTCCTGTGTCATGGTTTTGTCAGCAATTTCTCAAGTGACCTAATTTTCAGTTAGAGCAGCTTTCATGGTGCTGGCTGGTCTGTGTGTGTGTGTATGTGTGTGTGTGCATATGTGTGTGTGTGTGTGTGTATACATTGATGTGTGCACTCGAGCACATAATTATATACATGCACATCATAGTTTTCTGGCTGGTAGTCAAAAATATTTATCATAACCAGTCTTTGAAAATGCTTCCCATAGTTCATCTTGATTCATCTGAGTCTCTTGTCTCCTGAAAATTTTATGTAAACAGTTTTAAGAAACAAATGTAGAGTTCTCATCTGGTTTTGCAATCAGAGTGATGCTGGCTTCCAGAAAGGAGTTTGAAAATACTCCTTCTCTTTCAATTTCATTAAAGAGTTAGAATAGTATTGGCAGAGAAAGGACTACCATCTAGAATGTATAAAGAACACAAAAATTAGACCCCCCCATAATAAAACACCAATCAAATGAAAAGGCACTCTGGAGTACAAATGGCGAATAACTACCTGAAAAAAATGTTTATCATCACTGACCATTGGGAAATGGATATTAAACAACACTGAGATTCTATCTTATCAAGAAAGAATAATTATTATCAAGAAATCAAGTAATGCCAAATGCTGGTGAGGCTACAGGGGAGAAGGAAGCCAGTTACATTTTTCATAGAACTGTGAACTAATACAACCTCTGTGGAAACTGACCCAACCAGGATGGGAATTCTTCAAAACACTAAAACCAGAAATTCCATTGGATCCAACTATTCACTTCCTAGGTGTCTTCCCAAAAGAGTTAAAGACATCATATTACAGTGCTACATGCATGCCCTTGTTTACGGTGACATAATTTGTAATAGCTAAATCTTGGGAATGGCTTATATGTCCATCATCAGATGCATGGATAAAGAAAATGTGGTATTTATTCGCAATGGAGTACTACTTTGCTACAAAGAAAAAACTTTGAAAGTTTGTAGGAAAACGGACACATCTCGAAATCATCATGTTAAGTGGACTATTCAAACACACAAGCTTAAATATTGTATGATTACTCTTATATAAGATACCCAAAGTGTAAATAAGGAGCAAACTAAAAGATCAGTGAAAGGAAGCGAGGAGATAGGTGGCTTGCAAATGGGAAGGGACCAGGGGATGTGGGTGCAGGGAGGGAGAAGGAGAAGGGGACACAATAAGAACGAAGATGGGTCATTTCCTGAACCAATTCCCCACAATGAATAGAACCATCATGTCTATCACAGAGGTGCACTGATAACCAGAGGGCACATCCCTTACAGTGGTAGAGTGCGGAGGTTACAAGTGAAGGCTTATAGGCCTCATTTCATTTTGTACATCATCGCTTAGTAATAGGAGAAAAATTTGTTTTTTCTGGAAAACTGCTTAAAACTCTTAGTTTTTCTCCTTGTGTTCTATATTTGATTAAAGTGAAAAACAGCACACTTTATGCCTTTAGTCAGTCTAGCTAATGCAAGGAATAAACACTTTCAGTGTGTCACCTCAATAAAACTAAAGTCTTTTTAAAATTAACTGAGAAACTTCGCTCAGTTGATTCAGGATTATTCCATGCTCTGACTGTCAAAGAAAGAGGTCAGCCCAGTGTCAATAGGGATATAATTCTGTAAATCCCAAGAACAAAACTAACCGCTTTCTAGGATGTGGACAGCAAAGCCAAAAACTGGACCTGCGGCTGATCTGTACATAAAAACCCGTTTTCCTGATGCTGATGAGTATTAATCTTCACAGTGATGTGCATAAAGTCACCAGAAGGCAGTCAGTCCGTGACTACAGAAGTGGGTAAACTGGTGCAGAGGATGTGTTACAGCAGTCATTTCTGAAAACTCTTCTTCAGATGGAATGTTTGCTCCATGGATGTTGGTGTTACCTGACTCACGGTCTTTAAAAATGGGATTTCTCTGAAACTCTGCTATTCACAATGAGAGCTTCAAGTCCTTCGTGAACTTTAATTATTCCCACTAAACACTTTTTTTTTCAGACTGATTAGGGGATGATTAGGGTTTCAATTTCAGCATTTTTTTCACATTGAGTAGAAAGTAATTTTTTTTTTAAATTTGCTGGGGAGACAATTAGTCCAATGTACAACTCATGCAGATTGTTGGCCCTTGTTTCTGATAGTGAAATTCAACTCTTCAGTTACAACAAACTCTTTGTATCAATTTATCTTTAACAATCTCTAAAATAGAATGTTACAGAGTCACTTTTAATCTCTGCTAATCAAGTTTTTAAGGGGCCCTGGCAAGAGCATTCTGGAAGTTCTGTCTGGTTTGAGGTATCTTCTGTCAGCATTTCTAGTTCAGCACCTCCTCTGCTCTGACTTTGCTCGGGGCTGTCTTTGCTCCCAGCACCTGCCCTGTGCCTCCTTTACCTCCTCATCTGTGAGACTTCATGGCTGACTCTTGACCAGCCCTCTTGATTTAAGAAAGTTCTGGAAATAACCAGACACAGAATCAGGCTGCTCCGCCAGGCCTGGTGTCCATGATTGAAGCCCTGTGGTAGCAGTGTTCTGGGCGTTGCTGGACAGTGATTCTGTAGTTGCTTTGTCTCTCTCCTCTCCTACTGTCCGACACTGTGACTTTGCTCTCTTTCAATCCTTGAGTTCCTTCCTCTCCTCCTCTTGGATGATAATTTTACCTGTGGCTTCACAAAGAGAGCACAAAGTCCACAAGCACCGCGTTTTCTCTCACTGCTCCCTCTGAACTTGAGTCAGTGCGGGCTGCCTGGCCTTATGCTTCCTTCTTCCTGTTTTTCTTTTTTTCTCCTCCCCTCTCCTATCCTCTTCCTTTTCTTCGTCTTGTTCAGGCTCTTATCCTTCTTCTTCTTACCTTTCTCTGGAGTCAGTCCTCCCAGCACACAAATTGCCCATCATTTCTCCAGCCTTAGTCACACACACACACGCACACACGCACGCACGTGCATTCCACATCTCCGTCCAGCTTTGCTGTCCTTCCAACCCCTGAGAACAGTTCTTCGTGCTTGATCTCCCCAGTCGTCCTCCTCGCGTTGTTTTCTAAACTCACGGGGGTCTTGCCTCCCTCTGCCATCCTACCCAAATCCCACTTGGTAAGGTGTCCCGTGAGCAGATACCGCTCAGTCCCGCCGAGAGTCCTTGGTCCTCACCATAGCAGAGCGTCAAGTCAGCCGGCGAGCTGATGCCTCAATTTCTCCTGCCAGTCAGGGCCCGAATAAGGGCAGTGAAGATGATTCATCCGCATCGTATTCTTATTCCAAGGCACTTACTAATCCTCACGTAGGATAGTGACTATTAAATTCTATTCCACTGGGTCCTCTATATTCAGGGCCATGGACGTTATTGCAGTTGTGCCTATCAATATTCTGCCATTCCTGCACTAAAAACGATCAAGCTGAACTTTTTCCTGCTCTCTTTCTTGCTGTTTTTCGCTATGTTGGGCAATACACTGTCCCTATCAACCCATTCTTTCCAACTAGAAATGTTAATTATCACACGTATCTCCCCTCCCTTCCTCTCCACCCCATCATCCAGCAGTTCCTGTTGGTTCTCTGTCTTTGACACTTTCTATTCATGTCTTTCTTCTCAGTCGTGGTGATCAGTCGGTCAGTTTAGGAAACATACATTTTTTTCCAGCATTTCATTGATATTTTTCAGCCAGGTATCAAAAACAACAAGAGATCAAAAATTATCCGGAAGACATAGGACTGAGCCCCTGCCCAGCGAAAAGCTTGCAGGAACTGGGAGGCTGATGTGCTACCGCGTGAATCTGGCTGAGTGCCGTGGAGACGGGAAGGGAGTGACGTCCATCAGGTCAGGAGCGGCACCTCGCTGAGTGCAGAAGGAAAGCAGGGTCTGCAGTGGAAACCCCCGCGGGAGCGGAGTCCTCATTGCTGATCAGGAGCAGCTCTGTGACAGCGGGAGGAAGCTAACACTGGCAGAAGGCAGCAGCCTGAGAAAAGCACAGATTCCAAAGCCGCGTTTGTTGATGACTCCCACCAGAGTCCCAGCCTAAAGCAAAAGGCTGGAAGTAGGAAGCCAGAGGCACACTTCATCGAAGGTCACCTTTCCTAGATTCTCCCCGACTGTCTCGCCGCCTTGTGACCCATCTGCGTCCCATGGTGGGTGCACGGTGGTCTCATGAGGTCCTAGGTTATGTCTCAGCCTCACCATCTTCAGCCCGGCCCCTAACGCGGTGCCTGTGCCGCGTCCTTCTGTCCTGGGTGCCCGGCACTCGTCTTTGCCCAGCTCCAGTCCTTGCAAATATCTGAAAGGCAGCTGCCCCCAGCCCCCAGCCCCAACCCACGCAGCCTGTGCCTTATAGTCTCCGAGCTTTGTACCCCTAGTAAACCTCATACGGAACTGCGGTGAGGCTGCTGTCACAACTGACTGTAAAGCTTACGGAATGCAGATCTGAAGATGTTTGTCTGAGCGACTGCTGCCCGTGCGGCTCCCCCGGAACAGTCCGCAGGTGTCCCCGAATGCTTGCTGAGTGAAGCAGGAGTGCAGACTGCACTGGAGGAGAAACCCCGGGGTGACGGTGTCTGCGGACCCAGGTCCATGTTACTTCAAATCCGGCCGTGAGGTGTGGCTTGTGCTTTTTTATTTAATGGTTTGCATTCTCTTTCATTCAAATTTCCTTATGATGAACCATTTCTTGATTGCAGTCCTATTCTTGCAGATGCTGGATATTCTTTGGCTTTTTATGGCCCATCACTTTTTTTTTTAATTCCAGAAAATAATTAAAATAATTGTTCAAATCTTGGTTAAAAAATGCTTGATTGTGGCCTCGCAAATGCCACTGGGGAAATCCTCTTGGGGTTGTATTGTGTAGTCATCTCACGGAGCCCTGGTTTACAATATGAGTCATTGCTTGTGACACTCAGCGTTACCTAAAAATGTAGGAAAGCGTGTGTTGACACCGCCTCACCCGCCGGCCACCTACCCCATGCATGACAAAGTGCTGACTTCTGCTGCAGTCTTCAACCCTGGCGTACAGACCCTGGGCGAAATTCCTTCTTCATCCGTACTGCTCATGTTTTAGGTGAGGAGGGTTTGGGGTTAACAATGTCTTAATTTGTAAAAGTAGGCAGATCCTTACAGTCCCCAGGTTGCACGCTGATGGGAAAATGAATCCCTGAGCAGTTGTTTCGTCCGTCAACTTAGTCAGAAGCTGTACTTAGGAGCATGAGCATTATTTTTATTTAAGACAACATTTTTGGCAAAACTTGTCATCTCTTTTCCCATATATGGGTCCAGGCAGACTCCCGCTGCTCTCCAGGGTGGAAACCACGAAACTCATAGCCTTTGAAGGCCAGTTCCAGGTTCCTTGAATTTATTGTGTTTAGGTCCTAGATAATACAGCCTGCCGGCTTTCTATCCTGGACTGTCGCTGTGATTAATTACATAGATCCATCAAGTTCGCTTCAATTGCTCTGCCCTTCTAATAAGATCCTCTCCACAGGAAGACGTGATGTGAGTAGAACTGGCCGCCCTTCCTAGGATTTCTCACTTAAATATATAATCTGCCTTACCCACACAGTATTAAAACATCTGTTCTTCCGTAGGAATGCAAGCATTGGCTCTTCTTTACTGGCTTAAAAGTAACCTAAAGACACACCCCAGATAAAAACAAAGGGAAGACAAAGACGCATGTTGAAGTACTCTGTTCCAGGGCATCCTTGTGTCTCTCCAGACTTTCCTGTCTGTGGTTTCAGGCAGGCAGTTTTGTGCGTGTGTATTTTGTCCACTTCTTACTCTGGTAAAGCAGACCTATGTTCAGCATTTCAGCTAGACATTGTGTAAAGAAGGCTGGACACACCTTTCGGGGTGACCTTAGTTATGCGAGGTGGGGGAAGGACTGAACTCGCGGGAGCTCTACCACCAAGCTATGTCCCCTGCTCTTCCTTTGCTTTGGAGACAGACTTGCTGTGTGTCCCAGGCTGGATTTGAACTTCAGGGCACCAGGAATTCTCCTGCCTCAGGCCTCCAAGTACTTGCTGCTGGGACTGCATGCCTGGGCTTTGCATGCATCTTTGTTCTTCTCCTATGATACCTTATTATTTTTAACCTGACTAATAAAACCTAATCTGCATTCCGGAATCTCTGTTAGGTATGAATGAAGTGAAAGCCTTATCAGTTTGAAGTATGCAATGTGTGATTGACTGAAAGAGCTATAACATAAATCTTTGCAAGCCCTAAAAGTATTGCACTGGTTGCTATGCTACCCAAGGTAAACATTTGTATTTATTTGTCCAAAGGAGGTTGGTTGTAAATGTTATAATTTTAAAATTGCACTCGCCACAAAAAAATCTAATAAAATGATGAGCTCTGTTTTTGGAAATCAGTGACTATTTATTATGAAATTATAAGCAGTTCAGATTGTACTGTTCCAAACAGGAAGTCAGCTTTTCTCTTTCTGAACAAAAAAGGAAAAGATGATAACAAATGCATAATATGCTTAAGGCAGCCATAATAAAATACAGAACACCAAAATATCAACTTTCAAAAGTCGCCCTGGAGAAGACTTTAAGGAAACTTGCTTTTGCAGCCAAGCTTGCTATCTTGAACTTACAACACTGATTCAGTTCATATGGTGATTGTTTGGTCTGACCTCACGGACTGCCAGTTACTGTTCAACAACAAAAGTGGAAATATATTTGTTTTGTAGTATTCTTTTATAACATGTTCACTTTTTATGGTATGAAGTCACCCGAATTTGTAGGATACTTGTTTGGTTCCTTACATGACTCACGCTAGAAAATTTTCAGTTTGCTTTTGTTTTTCTGAGAGAAGAATCTCTCCTAGGATCTAGACTGTTTAGTTCAGAAAGAATGAACTTCAGAGGGCAGGACTTTTGGACTGTTTCCTTCAGGGTACTCACCTCATAGGTTTTTAAGTAAATGTTTGTTAAACGATTTGATGAATGGTGTATAATATTAACCTTTGTTTGCTTCTAGAGTAGATCGTAAGTCGACAAGGTGATGACAACACATAGTCGTAATGTTCCAAGGCTGCCTTAACAAACACCCACCGTCTGGCTGGCTTGGACGGCAGAAATCTATTTTCTCTCAGTGTTAGAAGCCAGCAGTTTGAGATCAAAGTCTCAACAGGCTTGGTTTCTTCTGACGCATCCTTCCCTGCTGGGTGGCTTCCCGCCTCCTCCCTGTGTCTTCCTAGCCCTCTGTGTGCCAGGCCTGGGCCCAGATGTCCTCTGCGGATGAGGACACTTGGACAAATACGTACCTGGCTGTGGAAAGTTCGTGGTTCCATCCACGTCAGTGTCCTCCCAAGTGCTCTGCTGATGTCAAGGAACAGGGAAAACTCAAAAGAGACCCGCATCACAGACTAGAGCTTTGCCTCTTCAGAGACTTCAGTAGTGCACGGTCCTTTTGAAGTGCTTGAGATGATTCTGCGGACCCTTGGGATCTGACGGGGTGTAGGATGTGTAAACAGGGAAGTCGGGAGGAACCTGGAAGGGTGCTTAGCTTAGCCGCTGTGCTTTACAGAGGGCAGAAAGGTCGTGCCAGTCTCTTCCTGCACCACCCGCAGAGCTGCTGGCCCCCAACTCTCACACAGGCAGGTGCAGGGGACTTGTCCCAACCCCCGGGCAAGGCTGGGTTCCCAGGACGTTCTGCTTGTGTCACCATGCAAGGTCTCCCGCCACATGGTCTCAGGGCAACTCGTAACTTCTAAGTGTCTATTTTCATAAGCATAAAAAATACAAAATGGGGAACATGAAAATCCAATTCAAGCCGGGGCAATGAATATAAATATTCTCTAACTAGTTCCACAGCCCAACGAGAGGATGTTTAAAAGTCAAAGATACCATTAGAATTTTCCTCATGCTGACTCAGGGGGATGGTACAGCCGTCTGTACTGAACATGGCATTTTGTAACAGGAAAATAACAATTCAGAGGATGCTTTTCTTCCCTTAACTTCTCATTTTTCCATTGTCCCCTGAGAGTCCCTCACATGGATGCAACCAACTTAGAAAAGCAGAACTGGGAAAGCAAACAGCTTGCTTGTTCCTTGAACCGGAGGGTGGGGCCGTGTTATGGGAAGGATTTAAATAGAAGCGCAGCATCCTCTCTGCCACCCGATCTGTCCAAGGACTTACGCTTTCAACTCCGGGGACAGTGTGTTGATTCTCTTCCTGATCTTTCACTTTGGGGAGGAGGGGGTTGGGGAGATGGAGATGAGATGGGGAGACCTGGAGTCTTTTGTGTGTGTAACTGCATTTAAATATGTAGTAGCGTGCAGGTTTTCTACCCTACCCAGTCTATACCTCAAGGAACATGTGACAAGAGATTTCCCACCCAGCTTGTCCCAGGAGAGGAGGGTCATGCATCCTGACACCTCACCGAATGCCAAGTGGACACATTTTGCACAGCATCATTTTGTGTCACTTTCCTTTGTATTAGTATCTTAAACTTTATCTCGGTAGCAGTTGGTTTAGCTTGTAGCTTTTTATTGTTTCACAAAGAATTCTCCATTCAGGAAGCTTCCAGTGGACTCAGAGGCCAGGTGAAACAACTATGCTGGTTCTCAGTCTATTTGAAGGTAGCCTGAATACCATTCACCCTTTCTTATCACACCTGCAGTGTACACCTGTGATGTGACACTTAGGTAATTTATACGTGGCCTGTGAGTTTTCTATTCACTTTCTGCATGTGGATTAGAAAGCTTTCGATGTGTTTTCTGTCATCATAATCATGAGTAATGCTCAGAAGCGCCTTTTCTTGGTGTGGTGTGCAGTTTCTAGGGCCTTTATCCTGCGCTAGATCCCCAGACTTTGTTTTTAACTAAGTTGCTAAATTGCCCAGACTCAGCTCCAATTTGTAATCCTCCTGCCTCAGCCTCCCAGCATGCTAGGATTACAGGTGTGCATCACTGGGCTTCAGTTATTCCTTGAGAATGACTGAGCTCTTAATTTTCATTTATAAAGATATTTGTACTTTGGCTTATTTTCTTTTAAGTTTGCAAAAGATAGTTTGCATCAACTTTCTCACAATACAAAACTCAATATGAGCCAGTTTGGTTAAGTTAAAAATGCAAATTTTTATTAAATCTTGTTCATTTACATCTGTTATGTAGCTATTAGTCATCCTATCCACTGTCTAAGGCAGTTTTGTATTTCATGGACAATTAGAAAAACATACTCGATTTAGTTTCTACTTTTCAAAAGCTTAGCAATCTAGTTAGTAGAACAAAACATTATAACAATTAGAAAATTTCTTGGTCTTAATTTTGTAACCAGGTCCTCGGCATTAGAAAATTAAGCCTTCAAAATAGAAACGAGGCCAAGCATTGCTGTCCCACAGCTGCCCAAGCGTGCCTGGAGAGTGCCCCTAGTGGCCCAGGAGGACTCTGTCCTGGCGAAACCAGGGTCCCTGCCGTAGCTGGGCCTCCCCTGGGAAGGGTCCCCTTTGCTCAGTTTGCAGAGCCCCTCTTGCTACTCAGACTGGTGGCTCTTGGCAGTGCAGAGAGGGACTCTGTTGGGTGACACAGCACCACGTATGACACAGCCGTACTCCTGCTTCTGTGGACGGCCTTCTGGCTTACCCGGGTTTTGCAAAGGCTGTCTGTTATAAATGCCAGAGACTTTTTCTGTGGATCAACAGGAGTGGGACCAGGGGGTGCGGGTCAGCATCCAGCATGGGTAAAGTCACAGACTCAGATGTGAATGTATGGCAGTTAGCAAAGTAACCCAGTTGATTGGGCCAGAAGATGCTTGGTTTTGGCGAGGCCAGGGTTAGATGGGAAGGTGAGCCCCGCTCAGATCTGGGGAAGGAATCTGGGTTTTATCCTCCTGATGAGAAACCTGTCAGCATTTGTCCAGAGTCATCACAGGATCGGGATGTTTTTTCCTAGGTCAGTTAAGCCCAGTGTTACAGCGCAGAGACAGGAGGGGAAGTCTGAAGGCAAGGAGACAGGGTTAGAAGCTGATACATCTAGGCTGTGGAGTTCAGTGTCCAGCCCAGCACCAGAGATGACGGTGGGCAGGAAGAGCTGCTGTGATACTGCTTTCCCATAAGAAATGTTATTATTTCAATCTGACCCCTATAAAGAATCCATAGTCACGATAGAAAACAGTGAAAATATGAAAAAGAAAATCACACACTCTGGTTTAAACCATACATAAGCAATCTTGGTAGTAACCTTTGGATCTTTTCTTATTATTTTCTGTTTATGCATATTAGAATCATGGCATGTTAAAAATGTATGTGTGTACAATTACATTAAACTGTATTGCATATTTGTTGTATTTCATCATTTATTTCTAGTAAAAATTCTGCTGATCTCATTTTTAATGGTTGCACATTATTTCATTTTTTTGAATAGCATAGTGATCTGTTGCACTACTATAAATTTGATTTCCAGGGCCAGGCATGGTGATGCATGCCTGTAATCCTAGCACTTGGGAGGCTGAGGCAAGAGGATCACTATGAGTTCAACACCAGCTGGAGCTGCATAGTGAGACCTGGTCTCAAAAATAATAAATGAACAAGATTTCCATCTAGAATTGTATTATTATAAACACTGCTACAAATGAACATCAGTGAACATAAATGTTTTACTGTATGCTTTTCTGTCTGTGTTTCTTTTTGCCTATGTCAATTTCAACTCTTCTATGCAACTCTCTACACGTTGGAAACTGAGAAAACCTGGTTTTTACTGAGCTTTAAAAGCCCCTGCTTTTATGGAAATCATTGAACTACTTGGTGCCTGCCACTTAGCTTTAGATGCTTTAATCCACCTTCCAGCCTGACCCTGTACCTGGGCAGGCTGGTTGCCTCCAGGTGCCTGTGGGCACACACGTCCCGGGCGCAGGTGACAGGCGTAGGCATGGAGGGTTACTGCACGGGCGCGAGGCTGCACTGCTCCGGCCCCGTGCACACCGGTGCCCTCACTCCTTCTGTGTGGGCCCAGGGCCCCCGCACTCACCCCTCCGCGTCCCATTTTAAATTCTTCATAATCTTGCCTGTGTGAGTAGTGTCCTGCTTTTGCAAATGTGAAATAATGACTCATTTTTGTTTTGCACAGTGTGGTGAATTTTAGATTTTTTTCTTACTATTTCTATTTCAGCATTTTCTATTTATTAAGCATATTCTTATATTTTATCATGGTTTCAAGCGTCTTCTCTCAAAGTTTGCTTGGTTTTCCCCTGTGCAATTATCTTGCCCTGTTTGATGTGTTCTGCTTGTGGCAGTCACATATGTAGTTTGACAAGGTATTTTCCCACTTTTTCTCACCTCCTTTCTCTTAATCTTATTAAGTATTTATCAGGTTGATCATTTATGGTATAGGCATTTTCTATCTTAACTAAAAAGTTTTTCACCAGTGCTGAAGTATATCCAATATTTTATAGTAGGTCTTGTGAGTCATTATATTTCAATATTTTAATTCATCTGGTACTGACTTTTGTAACTACCAAGCTATTTTCTAGATTGAGCAATATTTAAAAACAGACAGTAAAAGTAAAATCCAGAAAACTGTATTGCATTTTTCATTGTATAACTGCAGCTGAATCGTGGAGAGAGTTTTAAATAAGTAGAAGATATTTGCATCCGTGGCACATAGTAACAGAAATTAAGATCTTCATTTGATTTCGTGGAAAATCTATCAGAATTCATCTGTGTGAAATCTTTGCAAAATATTTCCACCTAGTTGAGTTGAATGCAGTTTTGCTTCCCATGTGTTTCCAGCCTTACAATGAGGAATAATTACAGAAGGGAAGCACTGTCATTGTTAAAGAAGTTAACAGAGGGTGTGTTTTCCTTTCAGCAAGTCACAGAGGCTGTGAGTCCCTCAATGCTACCACCTTCGGCCTTGCCGCTGGACCTGCTGAACAACGCCGTCACGGCCTTCAGTACCCTGGAAGATCTGATTCGGTATCTGGAGCCGGACAGGTGGCAGCTGGACCTGGAGGAGCTGTACAGGCCGTCTTGGCAGCTGCTTGGCAAGGCTTTTGTGTTTGGAAGAAAATCCAAAGGTGAGCTCCCTTGTCAGACGAGGGCTAATGTTTCAGGGTTTTCTGCCACAGATGCTAAAGAGGATAATTTAAAATTCTTCAGTGATATATGTATTTAAGTGATCCCTTTTCTTGTCACTTGAACATATTTATATGTGAAAGTGGAATAGAGACAAAAGGAGTCACATAATTGTAACTCATTGGTTTTGGGAATTTAAGATACACTTTCGAAAATTGCAGTCTTTTTTTGCCTTCTGAAATAGCAGCTGATGAAGTATTTTATTGCGTTTCATAAGAATCATTGCTTACTCCAGTCTATGTTTGGAGCGTGTCGATTTATGGATTTAAGGGTAATTATCATAGCTGAGTAACAAGATTTGGGACTAGAAATGGGGAAGGCGCTGTGAAAATCATTAGTACCTTACCCGCATGGGTCACAGTTACATTCATTTACATTTCCCAAGCCTAAAAAGTTCTCATTGTGGAAAATAGCAATGGATCGACAAAAGAATAAAGTTGAATGTTTGCATGGTAGGATTTATAGCAGGAAAACCACGAACAAAAGGAAACCACACCATGATAGTTTTTCTTCATATAAATTTGCTTTTAGAGTTAACCACTTTTGACCAAACGACATGCATATCTCCTTTTAAGAGTGAAAGTACCAGTGCTTTAACCTAATTCCATATGCTTAAGACATTGCAAATCATGTTAACTGAGCTTTCAATAAGGTTTGCCAGTTTTCCTCCTAAACTTAAAAATGCCAAGCGTTCCTACCAGACACAAATGGAAAGGCAATAGAAATAACTGGATGACCCCCCAAAATGTGTCTCAGCCTGTCAGAGCATCAAAATGCACACGGGGTCATTCTGTAGATGGTAATGCCAGGCTGGAGGACGTGTGGAAAGAACAATGTCTAGTTAGTTGCAGCCATTCTCGAGGGCAGATGGCACCAGGCTTGTTCTAAATCTTGTCAGAGAGAAACCTGATTCCTGCCTTTTGCCGCCCAGATTTGCAGCCCTCTTGGATCACAAGCTTTCCTCCCAGCAGGTCATGTTCAGACTTGTGCTGGTCTGGTATTTCCCCACGCCAGCAGAGCTGGTTTCCTTCCAGCAGTATTCGAAATCTAAGTTCCAAGTGCATGGGGCAGCCCGATCTGGTCCAGATGCTGAATGCCGTTACCCATTTATAAGATTTGATCTTGATGAATAACTTACCAACAAGACTTCCCTTCCTTCCCACTTACGACCTGAAAGATGAAGATCTACAAGAATAGCTGAATAGGACCCTTGTTAGCGAATGTGAAATCAATTCTCTTGTGCATCTGTAAGGATCAGGGGGAATGAGCAAAATGTCTCTGAGCTTAGATCTACTTTTTTGACAGCTGATTTCTGGATTCTAGCCTAAAATCCTACCTTCTAGCCACATCTTTATGCTTAAATCTCTCTGCCTATTTCTCAAAGATTTAACCGGAGGCTAATGTGCATTTAAAAGCACCCAGAGCTGCAGCAGATCTTTCAAATATTCATTTAACACTTTCCAAATTGAAGGCTTTTGCAGTTTGCCAAAACTATTAACTTTTTAAGCATACAGTAAGTGTGAGAACAGCAGTGTATATTTTTGGAACTTTACATAAACTAAAATGCAGGTGTGGTATAACATCTATATAGACAAAACCAACTCCCCTCTTGAGAATCATTGTACAAAGGAACAGGAGTAAAACTTTTAAAAGCTTCTAATTAGACATTGAAACAGATTTCTCTCAGAATAAACATATCACTGTGTTACCACATTCATCTTAGAAAGACCACCCTCGGATTGCATTACGGTAATGCAATATCCTTGGATTGAATATCTTAAAAGAATGAAAGACTAACAAAGTAAAACGTGACCGTAATTTTTATGTCAGTATTATCTTTCTTAGTAAAACTCATAGTATTAGTGAAATTTGCACTAGAAATCATGATTTTGATTAGTGATGTGGTCAAATTCTTTATTCTTTGGAAAGGCAAACTAATGCACGCCTTGTCTCAGGCAGTAATTACACAAAGGAAGGAGGAATCGAAAGACTGAGTCCTGTATTACCAACAATTCGTAGAGGAAAACTTCCTTAATATTACAGTTAAGCTAATAAAAATACACCTTGGAACATAATCATACTTTTTCTTTTTCATTTTCTTCTTTCTTTCTTTTCTTTTCTTTCTTTCTTTTTTTTTTTTTGTCTGTAAGTTCTGTACAATGTATGGAGAATTTATGATGCAATATTATGTTCACAGTACTTATTTTAACAAAGCTTATATGAATTTAAAGCTTTAGGATTAGGAAGCATAAGCTGCAAAGATGATAAGCTACTTTAAACTCCTTCATTATCTCTTTAGCCCAGTGTGGTCTGTGTTATTGTTTTTCTTTCCCTTTACTTTCCGATTCTTTGCCTGGCCCAGAGTTTTTATCCTATGCTTCTACTGGAGGAAAAAAAGAAAAGTGACATTTTCTAAGTCAAGCTTAACTAGTAATTTAAAAAAGTCTTTTGACTTTTGTGTCAGACATGATAAATGAGTGGAAGCGAAGTTGAAAGTGTGTTTAAATTTTCCCATTGTAGCAGGTATCGTAACTTACTGGGCTTGGGAAAGCTATCTCACCTTTTATTGTGGTTAAGTAAACATTTAAAGAGAATGCACACGGCCTCATTTTCTAGTTTCCTGAAATGTGCCTCTAAAACTATTGGGGGAAGGTGAATAGCCTTTGAAAGTGCAGAGTTTCTTGCACGTTTGGAAGGAGATCACCCCAAAGTGAGCCCTGGACACCGGGCGGCCAGCTCTGGGGTCTGTAGGTGCTGCATGTCTTCTCCCCTCTTGCCTGGGTAAATAAAATCTGGATTCATACAAGCTCACCTGTATTTTAAGCCATAAAAAAGGAATGCATATAGTATGAATGCAGCTGAATGAAACCAGGTAAGATGTGTGACGTTGTTTAACCTCATGATCTCATTAATTTTGTTACTGATAAATTGTTTTTTTTCTAAGCCCTTGAAAGAATAAACTTATTTCCACTTAAATATTTTCACAGGATCATTTTCAAATTAAAAATCTGTACTCAAACAAAAACTGATTTCCTATTGAATCAGAAAAGTAATTTTAAACTGATATTGTTGAAATGACACACTGAATTAGTCTGACTAGATGCATTCTAATATTTGACCAAGGTTTTCCTCAATCATATAGTTACCATGTTTGTAATTCAACAATTATACTTGCATGGTTTTATAATATATTTCTTAGAAACATTAAAATTGACTCTTTGATTAGAAAATCTTGATCATATGTATTACAGGGTCAAGAAAGCAAGAACTTAGCTTTTAATTATTGTGATTTCTTAAAGTTACTTAAAATGTAACAATTAATTAATTAATTTATTTATTTTTTGGTACTGGGTATGGAACTTACAACCTCATGCTTGCCAGGCAGGCGCTTATGCCACTGAGCTATATCCCCAGTCCATCAATTAATTTTTAAAGTAGATTTACCTGATGGTTATTATTACTTGAAAACATCTTTAATCAGAAAGTATTTCTTTCAATTCATGTTTTTAATATTTCTCATATTAGCATAGTTATTTAACCATATTTCTTATATTTTAATTAGAGTAATGCCCTTAATTAAAAAAAAAAAAACTTCCTAGAGAAACAAGGAACCCTTCATTCATATGTTAACTTTTCATATAAGAAAACATTTTACTATAAGACCAGGAGTTGCTGGAAAGCACAGCCTCAAAGGTATTAGGAATTTATGGTCTTTGAAATTTAGACTAAGTATATTCCTTCAGATTTCTAATCTTTCTCTGCTAAAAGATGGAAGAGATGTGTTTTAGATTAAAAAGTTAATATAGAAATACATATGTAATTGTATACATATTATATACAATTATATTTATATATTTGCGTATTATGAAGTAGAAAGTAATAGCAATAGAGAGAAAAACAAGGCTACTGTACTGAGTATGGTTCTGCTGTTGGTTTTCAGTCTCACGCCAGTGTGGTGTGAGAGGTCACTTTGCAGGGCTTCCCATATCTGAATATGTTAAGTTCTTTTGTGTTACTATGATCATAGTCCATTTTGAATAAAAATGAATACATCAATTAATTAATTTCCAGGATAGGAAAATTTACGAAGATAAAGGATAATACAGTGATCGCCTAGATGTAGAGGGGAAGGATTGAGAGAAGATAGCTAGCGGGCAAAATGTTTTGCTTTGGAGAAACCAAAATGGTCAATATTTGATTGTGGTCAAGGTTGTACAACTCTGTCAGTATGCTAAAATGTACTAAGTTGTGCCCTTTCATTTTGTAAATTGTATAGTATACAAATTTTCAGTCAATAAAATTGTTACTTAATTAAAAAAGAACTGTAAAGAATATATGTAATATGTCTGGAGTTTAGCTCAGTGGTGTGCCTGCCAGGCAGGCAAAGGTTGTGAGTTCAATCCCTGGTACAAAACAAACAAACAAATATATATATTAGGAACCTCTTAATTTTTTTTGAATAATTGTATTATGTGGTATTTCAATAAAAAAGACAGCACTGTAAAGCAGAAATTAAAATTACACTGAAAGTATTCTAATAAGTAACTAGTATCCATGCTATATGTTTAAATTCGTGGTAAACATGACATGTTACTTTGAGGCGATTTTCCTGAGACAGTAAGTATCACTTTGTAGCTAAAAACAATGACTCTTTGAGGATTTTCTGTAACCATCTAATGAAAGGATATTTTGTGCAACTGGTCTTTACAAGTAGGTATTTAAAAGAATAAAACACAAAATAGTTAAACAGTTTGCTAAAAGCATACATATGTAATAACTTTAAAAAGCTGTGCTTTTTAACAACTTCTGCTGTTACAATAAAACATGTTTTTTTCACTTATGTTCCACTCAGCTATCTCAAAAAAATAAATATTCTCCAGCCTCTTTCTGTGTGTTATGTTTGTTACTGCCAAACAGACTATAGGAAGTTCTCTTGACTGGCTTTAGTAATTTGTCCATTAAGGTTCACCCCCGTTACCCTTTTAAAGATCGCGTTTGTTTTTTAATCAAAGCGTTCATCGTTTTACATGGCACTCTCCTCTCCAATGCTCTCCTTGTCTGCTTTTTTACAAAGGTTAAAAGGTGTAGCCCTTTTTTTTCCTCTATAAAGTTTCCTATTTATAGCTCTCAACTGTTCCGTTGGCTCTGTTCGTGATATTGCACAACGGCACCTCTTTCTCGGTCACCGACGCATAATGAAGCTTTGTTTACCATGAAACGGAACGTCCGTTTGCGAGCTGTCTAGCCTTACAGCCTAGCTAAACTAAGAAGGGATGTGGTGGGGGTTACGAGTCATGCAATAGCTGGATTTCTCTATGAAAAGTGCTGCATGAAATTCCTTCCGTCTCGAAGCACGAACGTCTAACTTTTTATTATTTTTTGCTTTGCTTTGCTTTGTGCTCCGCAGTGGTGGATCTGAACCTTATCAAAGAGGAGGTGAGGTTGTACAGCTGCACTCCTCGGAACTTCTCGGTGTCCATAAGGGAAGAGCTAAAGAGAACTGACACCATCTTCTGGCCAGGGTGTCTCCTGGTCAAGCGCTGTGGAGGGAACTGTGCCTGTTGTGTCCACAGCTGCAGCGAATGTCAGTGTGTCCCAAGCAAAGTCACAAAAAAATACCACGAGGTAGGTGCGTCGTGTTCTTCCCAGCTCCCTTTGGGGACTGTGCATCTCACAGCCAAACCCCGAGTCTGCGGGGTTTATAGGTAGAGAAGAAAAGTAGTGTTCATGGGGAGGGAGGTCTAAAAAGTTTATGTTGTTTCTCTTCAAAAACTAGGATCTTTAGTTAAAAAACCCAGAGATTAAGGATTTAGAAGACTTATTCTCTGGGAGGTTAGCATGGGTGGTCAGTGAAGTTTTTACTACTGATACAAAAAAGAAAATGTGTTTTTTCTGAGTGCAAGAAGTCAGTGAATGTTTTCAACTTTTCAACTTTTAAAACTGTTAAGGGAAAATATTTTAAAGACAGGCTTAGAGATAAGTCATTGTCTATTTTGGAAAAAGAGATCTTTGAAATTTATTTTTGTATTTGGGCCCCAGTGAGCACATAAATCCCGAGAGAACATATTCACATTTACACTACTCTTTATGATATTTATGTGACATCAAATAACATGCTTAGGGTTTTATAGATTTGTTCACCCTTTAACTCCTTTTTTCTCTGGAAAGTATAATATGGAGTATTAGTAAATATTACTTTTAAACCCTTGGGAGCGGTCGGCCTCATACACTTTAAAATGCTCATGAATGCTGGAATATCCCTAGTTAAATGCCCCATTCCCCAGCCGACACCATGCTGCATACTTATATGAGGCAAAGTGCCTTTCTGATGAGGCACTTTGAGTTTTTATAAAATATTTACCTTATACCAAGCCAAAATCTGCCCTTCTGACTTCATTTCAATAGGTCTATGCTGTTTTAAATTTTTGCTTCAAATAAAACAATACAGAATAAATACCCCCTTAAAAAAGACATTGATGAAGCCCTCATCTGTTGGGAAATTTAGACATGTAGTCTCGTTGATGGCACTTCCTGCAACATCAGCAGTGCCATGTTGGTATCTGAGAAAGCAGGAAGTCAAAGCCCCCAATTCCGGAAGACGGGGGCCCTTGTCTGCAGCTGAGATGTACCATTCACTTGTGATTGTCATCGGGATACTCAACCTTTGTGAAATAAGTGGGAAATAGGATATTCTCTCAGGTTTTCCCCTACCTTTGTTACTCCCTAACAGTTACTGGGTGGCAGTATTCCAAAACTAATAATCTGTCACTAAAAATAGGATGATTTACTGTCATTATTCATGCTCAGCGTTCACATCCACACCATGAGCTTCTAAAGATCCTTGTTTCAGGAGCCGAGTCTGTGACCCAGTGGCAAGAAGTAGCTGATCGGGGGGTTGGGGCGTCAGCGCAGTGGGAGAGCGGTTCAGAGCCCCAGGTGGGGGTCCACACACTCCCTGGGCTGGGAATTCAGTCAGCAGCGACAGCAGCATCTTTAACGTAGCAAGGCTCCAACGACGTGAAAATCAAAGTGCCACAATGGCCAGCACACTTTAGAATTGCCCAGTGTAACATTAAAAGATGCGATGAGGATATGAGTTAATCTGGAAGGGTCTTTTCCCACCTAAAATCATTTTAAGTTTAAAGTTATTGAAGTAATTACTTTATTCTTGTGGATTAAGGAAAATAGAAGATGAAGTATTAGTAGTTTTTACTTTTTTAAAGCCTTGGGAACAGTAGACATTGCACACTTTTAAAATTTTCATTTTATTTCTTTTTTCAAAGTGTTAAGATGTTACGCACAAAGCTTCTCATGCTTCAGAAAGTAAAAGCGCTGTTCCAGCCTCTGTGTAATGCCAGCCACGGGCGGCTGACTCCCCCAGCCCAGGCGGCCGCGCACAGCCAGGGTCTCCCAGGAAAGCCCGGTGGGGCTTACAGCGTTGTGGGGCTTACAGCGTTGTGGGGGCGAAGTCCCTGTGCTTGGTGGCGGATTACCAAGAGCCGCTGAATGAGGAGGGCAAAATGTGGGTGGGTGTCCTGGGGTTTCTATCCTAGCTCCCTTTGTCTAAAACAATAAAAAATTAAAAGAAAAGAAACCCCAGCTCCCCATTCGGTGAGCACCGCAGCCAATGCCACAGAGCTGTGCTTTTACAGGTTGTTCGGCTCCTCGCCATCTTCTTCATCATCGTCTGTTTCTCTCTTCCTCCTTTCACCTCCCTGCTTTCTTCCCCCACTCAGTTCTCGTCCTCATCCTCCTCGTCGTCATCTTCATCAGTTTCTGTATCGCACCCACCCCAGTTCTCCTTCCTCACTGACTGCGTCTTCGTCTTTCTCCCCTGCTATGTCTTCGTCTCCACCTTCATCCTCTTCTACCTGAAAGTCTTCCTCCTCACCCTCCTCATCTTCCTGGGCCACCTCATCCTGCTCCCTGCGCATTCACACTGCCCGTGAGTCTGGAGCTTGTGGTCCTCTCTGTGGCGGCGTCCGTCCGTCCGTGCGTCCAGCTCATTGAGCTGGGGCGGGAGTTCGAGTGCCCTCCCGGTAGTCATCCAGGTTGCTGACCTCCAGTGAAACAGATCCAGCTTTTCAGGCAATCCAGCTTGTTTAAAGGCTCCAAGGTGCTGGTAACTTTCAGTTTATTTCCATATGAGTTTGGATGTGTGAGCTTTGGAAGTTTTTCTGCCCTCATGTCCAGTCCTCTGATTTTATTGTCATGGAGCTGGAGCTTTTTTGCTTTAGGTCACGGGGAGGAGAACTGAGACTGAAACCAAACTGGCATTTATTAAACCGAGAACTCTAAGTTCACAGATTCAGCTGTCAGGCCCTTAGTTGTCCCATCATTTGATTTGCAGTAGTCCAAGACACGTTCTGGAGCAGCTTCTCCAACACCATGTCCCCTGAACCCCTGAACTTTCATCAGCCCCTTAGCCAGCAACGCTGGTATCTAGACTCACTATTCTAAGAGCTGTGAAACCCACACCTGACTTTCCAGTTGCAGAGTCTATGTTTTGCCTACTGAACCAGTTCACAGTCCCCCCATCTCCCTCTGCATCCTCTCCCTGTAAGTTGCTCTTCACATTCTCATTAGTTTTAGCGCTGTTCACAGAGTACCGCAGCATACTATCTGTTTTCAAGCCTCAGGTGATGCAAATATGTTGGTTTGGCGCAAGTGTATTGGTGTGTTTCCTCCAGAATGACATCCCGTCACTCCTCAGTCGTGGGCAGGGTAGGATATAGATATACCATGTACCTGTGCACACTTATGTGCATATACAACTACAGATTTTTGTTCTAATTATATGCCCATCCATTAATTTCTCACAAATATCTCTGATATAGAAATGTAAGGAAATATAATTATCAAATCATCTAGTCTACTTGTATCAGAGGTATTTTCAATAACAATAATACCCCAATTTTTAAATGCTTTTTGGGAATCATTGATTGTTCTGTGATAGTATTTTAGGATATTTATCTTACGGAGAAAAGACTATTTATTGACATAACTGAGAATTTCTGAGGCCTGAATATTTTATTTTTTTCATTCTGGTATGTTGCAGGTCAGTTCTAGTATCACTACTAAATAAATGAAATTATTTTTCAACATAATTTAAAATTGTTCAAAATTATTAAATAATTGAATGCCCTTAATCTACACCTACAGTTCCTGTAAAGACAAGCCTGTGTCTAGGACTTTAATTCTTCGTATTGGTTGTCCCAGTTTTCAACTGAAAGTCTTGTCCATTTCAAGGAAATAGAAGCAAAGAGAGAACTCAGAAGTCCTCATAGATCTGCTTCATCGCTCATTGAGCTTTCACAAATGTCAGGGTTGAATAACTGTGAAAATTAAAAAGCTCTTGGCATATAATGTCATCCCATTATAGCATAGTAATAAAATTGCATGATATTATTTGTAGGATTCATACCACTTTTGTATCAATGGCTGGATCCTTTTCTTAGACACATTGTAGTCAGGGAAGTACATTTCCTCCATGGCTTCTCCATCTCCTAAGCAGGAGTTCTCAGGAAGGTGACTCATACACTGTATATATGTGCAAACCCGTGTGTCCTCCTCCCGGAAACAGTTCTCAGGGTCATGCCTGTCCCCACGCAGCGCCGCGTGCACCCTCAGTGCTTGCCAGCACCGTAAAGATCGCCACAGGAGCGAATTTGCGTCATTTCAAAATCAGCCTCTGTGTTTCTTTGTTTTTACCAAATTGAGAGCTAAAGAGAACAAAAATCGTGATACAATATACAGCTTGAGGATAGCGGCTCCAGGAGGAGACTTCCAGGTTTGAATCTAGCATTTGTTCCCTGTGTGACCTTGAGCAAGTTACGCAATCCCGGTGCCTCAGTTTCCTCCTCTGTAATGGTGAGGGCGCAGCGAGTGGGTAACGCTGAGAACACGCAGAGCCGGGGCCGGCACACGCTCGGCCCGAGACACCAGCTGTGCTCTCTCTCATCTTCCTCCCCTTCCTGCAGTTACGGCGAATGATCAGTGATGATTTAATGCACTTTGACCTGATGAAAGAGAAGCATTCTTTTGGACAAAAGATCTCTGGCAGTAATAAAACACAAACCTTCTTCTCTATTCTTAACCAGCCTTATGCTTCCCATCCCGGGCAAATCTTCATAGCTCTGAAGCACCTTCATCCCCTGAGGGAGCGGCGCCTAGCGGAGCTCAGGTCTGGCCGGCCGCGGGTCGCCTTCCCCAGTGCTCGCGTCCCTGACATGTAAAGGTCACCGTGTGCCCGTGCTGGCAGCTCTGCGTTTCTGTCTCATCTGTTCTCTTCACAGTCTGTGGCTTGAAATTTCCTGGACATTTTTTTATTTTCCTCATGGACTTGTGGTTTTAGTGTGGACTTCTCGTTCGGCTTTGTTTTAAATGTATGCTACACCCTGAGTCCTTTCTCCAAATTATGTGTGCTGTACTTCGGCTCAATTTCTTTTCTAATCCACATCCCCAAAATGAAAATTTTCTCTTTAATATTACCCAAGACCTCCTGGTCATTTTCCACGCCTGCTTTACCAAAACCTAAACCTCCCAAAGCATTACGAGGAAAAATGCTCATAAAGTCTCCCCCCACAAGGTTAGACTTTCTTATCCAAGACTTTTAAGATGACTGCATCGTGGGGTTTCCCGCTACTCATGAATCTCCACGACGGTCAGCGGACAGGCGCGGCGGGCGACTGTGGAGCCGACTGAGTTTCACTCAGCAAACCCCAACTGATGGAGCAGGGAAAGGAAGCCAGGAGCGTGGCCCCGGCTCACGGCAGGACTGTCCACCCTGGCAGCCTCTCTCATTCTCCCTTTCTTACTCGTTTTTTCCCAGCTGAATGAAGAAACAGTGCAGGTGGTGATAGCAGCTGAAGACGCTGGCTGCGTCAGTATTTCGATTTTGCCCGCCCACCCACTTTTGTTCCAGGCACAGTGCACTGCGAGAGCTTGATGAGAAATGAGCCGCTCCAGGCTCTTAGATGTAGGTGGTTTACAGGGCCATCTAACTGTCCAAAACTCAGTCAGTGCTGGCCCAGTGTGATGGCACACTCCTGTAATCCCAGCACTCGGGAGGCTGAGAGAAGAGGATCACCATGAGTTCAAAGCCAGCCTGGGCTGAATAAGTGAGTTTAAAGCCTGTCTGAACTACATAGTGAGACCCTGTAAAAAAAAAAAAAGAAAGAAAGAAAGATAGAAAAGAAACACAAAACCTCAAAAACTCAGCACTGTTCTCACACAGCATTCAGCAGTCGTGTTTAGTTTCACATTCCAGCATCGTGGCCCTCATAATTTTTTTGTTCTATAAACTGCAACATATAATAGATGAGAAACCCAACTCTCCAAGTTTACTAATTTTAATAGTTTTAACTTTGAAGTTTATCTGTCTAGAAGACAGTTACTAAAAAAAAAAAAAATAGAGTGAGCAGTAACATTCTGAGCCTTTATAAAAATATTCTGTCTCACTCTTACTTTAATAATTTCTCTTTGGCTCAGGTACAAATAACTATGTCACTCTAAGTCTGTGTTCCCTCATGTGTAAAATAGGGATAATAATTGTAAATTACTTCATAGAATTCTTGTGAGCTAAAGTATGTAAAAACACATTATTATTGTGCCTGGCACCCAGTAAGTATTCAAAAAATGTCAGCTAATTAACCAGTGATAGACCCACAAACTGCAAATGAGGTACACATTCTGTAGTTTTCTTTTGTAAACCTTCAAACAGCACAGTCACAAGACTTGACTTGCGCCTTGGTAGATTAATGAAAATTTACAAGAATGGTAGGTCGCTTGTCAAAGTTGCTTCATAAAGTTTTCTGTGTCTCACCTAGAAAGCAGAGAATTTAAACAATTTCATTTTACATGCCCTGGTTTTTGTTCACAAGCCTAACAAAGCACAATTTCTGAAGTAAGATTAGTTCCATTATAAGGGATAAAATATGTCACCCTTGACAGGCAATTGCTATCAATACTTGGGATAATGTTTACTAGAGCACACAGCTAGGTCCGTCTGTCACATTATTAAAAGGAAATGTGTGCAGTTTGGGGTTTTTCTGTTTTTATTAAAGAGCACAAGCATACAGACTGCAGATACCTTCGTCGAATGGAGGCATCGTTGTCGTTACCGCCAGACCTTCTCACACTGCACAGTAGGGTCCAGCTGCAGAAAGTTAGCTGTGACAGAGGCTGATGTCTATGAGTACATCTAATCCATCCCATCAGGTTTATAGAGGACTTGATGTGGTGCCAAGGTAATTAGTGAGTGGCATAATTGAACACACTCAGCTGTGGAGCGATCGTGTTTCTTTCCCTGGTATTCCTGGTCTTGAGTGTATTGCTCCAAGGATAAATATTTGATAAATGTGTGAGTAAAGGAAGGAAAGGAAGAAACTAACAAACAGGAAAACAAACTATGCGTTAGCGATTTCAGAATGCTGGCGGCGTAGTGAACCCACAGGAGCTGTGTGGGGAGCGCACGGCGAGTCCTGGGGTGTCACAACTGTTCTGAGCCTGAACTTGTCTGCTTCCAGATTCCTGGCATGAGAGGAGCATTTCTTTAGTGAAATGATGGTGATGGTTTATGACTGTGCTGGGGTAGAAGGATGTTCACACAATGCCTTCACTAGGAAACACTGACGTTTGTGAGTCTCCTCCGTTGCGCCCCGAAATTCTTTTCCACAGTGTTGTTTGCACATGAAATCGTGTCATGGACCTTGATTGATTGATTTCAAGGTGTCTTCCTTCCTTCCCTTTCAGGTCCTTCAGTTGAGACCAAAGACTGGTGTCCGGGGACTCCACAAATCGCTCACCGACATTGCCTTGGATCACCACGAGGAGTGTGGCTGTGTGTGCCGAGGGCACTCCGGGGGATAACGGTCCGGCCAGCGCCACTCCGCAGCAGTGGATTCTGCTAGAGAACTCACGCCTTGTCTCCATCCACTGTCTCAGTGGCTTCGAGGACCTTCTGTCTGCAAGATGTGCAGTGCGTTCCAAAGGAGGAAATACCAGATGGAATCAGGAGGTGCACAGCGCTGCCTTTGAGAAGACGCCCAAAGGACTGGGGAAAGGTCACCCACCACGGAGAAGAACTCGATGGTGTAGGTCACTAGCTAGTTTTGGAGTTAGCGTGTCCCTTCCCCGCTAGTGGCACTCTGTATTGTGAAGGGTGCAAGTGAACACCTCGTTCTATTGCTTTGCTTAACTCTAAAGCTCCTTGTGTTGGGCCTAAAATCATGGGAAATCTGGAATTTATTTTTGCCTTATTTTCACATATATAAATCAGAATGTTCTATAAACTTGGTTTTTCAAGAGGAACAACGTTGCTATGAATTAAACTGGTGTCACACTGATAGGAAAGACTGGATTTTCCATATTTTTTTTATTAAAATGTCTGCCTTCTAGAAAAAGAGAACTACATTCGTGGTTTGGAAGAGACAAACCTGAAGAGAAGAGTGGCCTTATCTTCACTTTAACTCTAAGCTGGTTTATTTGTTTTATTGTGTACATTTTCATATTCTCCTTTTGACATTATAACTGTTGGCTTTTCTAATCTTGTTAAATATATCTATTTTTACCAAAGGTATTTAATATTCTTTTTTATGACAACCTAGATCAACTATTTTTAGCTTGGTAAATTTTTTCTAAACAGAATTGTTATAGCCAGAGAACAAAGATGATATAAAATATTGTTGCTCTGACAAAAAAATACATGTATTTCCTTCTCGTATGGTGCTAGAGTTTAGATTAATCTGTATTTTAAAATATGGAAGTGGGAAATCACTAGAACTGGTAAGTCACAAACCCTTTTTGGAAAAGAATGATCACTAATCAAAATGCAAGTTAAAAAAAGCAACCTATGAAACGTAGACATTAAGCTCCAGTCATAACAGCAGAACCTCTTCTGGGAGGAAATGAGACTAGCTCAGAAGAATAGATTTCACCTGAATAAAATAGAGTCAGCTTCCAGACATGGTATGCTGTGTTGTGCAGTAGAAACACATCCTATTTATTTTGATGCTATCGGTTTTTTTTTTACCCTTAAACTCTGTTCCATACTCTTGTATAAATACATGGATTTTTTTATGTACAGAAGTATATCATTTAGCCGGTTCACTTATTATACTCTTTGGCAATTGGAAAATCAGTAAAAATACTTTGCTTGTAAAATGCTTAATATTGTGCCTAGGTTATGTGGTGACTATTTGAATTAAAAATGTACTGAATCATCAAATAAAAGAAGGTGGCTATTTTGGGGAGACAGTCAGTGTGGTTGTAAGATTTATCTTTGGGACTCCAGGAAAACAAGCATGTTAGTTTTGCATTGCTGTGATTTTCATTATGCAAAACTCGAAGTCATACCTTGGTACTTGACTGCTTCAAAACTCATCAGATTTGATACTGGACACTTTCTGAGGTGAAAACTTGCCCTGGGACTTGTCATTTGCCTGGTCCTCCTCTGGAAAGTGGAGCCCATGGGTGTCCACTGCCTGCTGACACGCCACTGTTTTCAGTCAGAACAATTCCTTTGGTTCTCATTGTTTTCCAAACTCCTTGTGCCTCCCCAAACCGATTAACGACAAGTTTGGAGCAAAGTGCCCCTTTGTGAGTGCTTAGAAAGTAGGCCATTTCTCCTGAGGGGCCCCTGTCCACCTGGCCTCTTCACCCCCAGGCATTTCAGCAGTATCGTCCGACGCCATGTCCCTGATCTTATCCCTGATTTCTGATAAACCACACTTGACTTTGAAGTTGTGACTTAGCAGTGTTTAACTGCAGGCTCTGTGACAGTACCAGGCTCTGCGGCGTGGGGTGCCCTGGGCCTCATTTCCAGGGACAGCTATGGAGTAGGGTGAATGGCGTCCATGTGGTGTATGAGTGAAGCATTTCACATAGCACCTCGGGGTGGGGTGGGGGTCCTCAGTACCAAACACAGCAGGTGGAGTCTTTGGGTCCTCAGCTCTCAGCTGCTCAACATGTCCAGGGCAGAGCCATGCCCTCTTCAAACTGCGCCCCCAGCCCTGCCCCTTTCCTGACTTTATTATCTTGCAGTTTGCCCCTGCCTGCCACCGCACACCAGACAAGTAAACTGATGATCCGTGTTCTGTCTTACTTCCTTCAACTTGTCATAGTTGTGTCCCAGGCTTCCCCCCCCCCCCCCGGGCACCGGGGATCGAACTCACAACATTGTGCTTGTCAGACAGGTGCTTAAGCCACTGAGCCAAACTCCTGGCCCTGGTTTTTTGAGGCAGGGTCGCACCCAGGCTTTTAAAGTCCCAGATGGAGTTTAACAAAGCTTCCCTGAAAACGCAATGCGGGTGGTGATTTACAACTCATTAGCATCGTAAAGAGGTTGGAGTCTTACAGCAAATGCCTGTTGAGCTGTGTTTAATCCAGCGCGGCTCTCATCGAATGACACATCCTTTCCCTTTATTATTTTAATAGTTAGTTTTTGTTTCCTTGTACAATGTTGTCCTTCATGAGAAATGAGTCTATAAAGGTAGCAAATTGCTGGGCTGTGGCCGGTGGGTGGGATGAGCCCAAGGGCTGGCGGCTGGATGATAGGCTGCTCAGAGATCCGGCTGTCTATTTTACTAAAAGTGAAAAGCATAGCTGTGCATTAATAATACATGTGATCCCAGTTTCTCGGAAGTCCATGGGGTGCTGGCTCTACTGAGCACACGTTATGTTTTTAAATACCGGGATCCGGGATTCACACCTCGGACCCTGAGGGTGGGCCTGTATTTCAGAGTGATAAGTGTTGAAAGAAAAGAGCAGTACTTAATTTTCATGAGGCGGGCAGGCCTGCATTTTTCTTCTCTGTATCTGCCTTCTCCCAGCCCCTCTCAAACGATGCTCTTCACCTGCCTTGGAAGACCTGCAGAGGACAGGGCAGGGGTCCCCCTCCTAATCCTCCTGGGAGCCGCTGCCCCCACCCTTCCACGCTGAGTGACTCAGGCCTGGAGATGTTTAACACAAGGCAGAAAACACCCAGCGTGCATTTCATGGAGTAGTCTCATCTCCAAAAGGATAACGTCATTACCTATGTCTTGAGAATTTGGTTTATCTGTGCAACTAAAAGTTACAAGTATATCATTCTTTACATTCAAGAGGAGAGGCAAATGACACATAGAGTCAATGCTGTCTCGGTTCCGGCTACTACAAGGGAGTCTCGTAGACCGGGTTTCTTCTCCCTGTTCTCCCGGGCAGAGGTCTGAGGGCAGGGTGCCGGGGTGCTGTTCCGGCGGGGGTCTCCTTCCCATCTGCGGGGCAGGCTGCTGGTCCCGGCGTGCTCCCCTGGGGAGAAAGCGGGCAAGGCTCGGGGACGCAGTGCACTCAGGTGACCCCGTCGTCTCCCACACCTCTGATGTGCATTAAACCGCCGCAGCCGTGGCTGGGATGCCAACCGATGGCAACGCGGGGGACAAGTCTATTCCACCGCGGGAGAGGATGGCCTTGCGCGCTGGGCCCCCGCGGGCTCCCCAGGGGGCCTGTCACCGCGTCTCACTGCTGCCCCTTTATCTCGTAGCTGTGCTCACTAACTTGCCTGCTGCTGCTGCTCCCTTGTGGTCCCCGGCCGGGGCTCACCTGCAGCAGCCCCCTGCCCTCCAGCTCACCCTGCCTGGCCTGGCCTCCTCACCAGGAACACAGGGTTTCTCAAGCAAACCTCATGACGTAACACTCGCCCACATTTCTGGATGGAAGGCCCCAAGTTTCAGCTTTAATCTTGAAGGGCACACAAAATCCTTCCTAATCCCACTGTTTACCGCTCTGCGCTCCTGCACCATCAAGCCCAGCGCAGCCCGGGAGAGCGCCTGTGGTTTCCTGAGGAGCCCGCCGGTCGCGGGCGCTTGGGGGGCTGCGCTGGAGGCCGGTCCTGCGCTGAGCCTGTCTGAGCCTCGGCCTGCAGGTCAGCCTCCCCCTCCTTGCTGCCAGGTACCCCAGGCCTCTAGACTCCTACGAATCAGCACTTTCATACTGTTTTATAATTGCCTTAGTTTATTTTTTTATTAGACATTTATTCTAATGAGATTCTTAGCAAGAATTATCTCGTTTTCTTTCCTCAATGCCTAGTTGGGCACTGAATCAAATTGAGGTTTTATAACAATTTGCATCAGTGAATAAATGAAGTGACTGTATAAATGAACGAGTGACATTTAATTCAGCACTCAATATGGAATCAAACTCCCAGGGGAGCTGGGCATCTTGGTGCACACCTCTGATAATCTCAGCACTTCGGGAGGCTGAGGCAGGAGGGTTACAAATGAAAGCCAAGCAGGGAGTCAACTTAGAGACTTAGTGAGATCCTGCCCTCTCCCCAAAGCTGGAGATCCTGAGCTATTTCTAAACGTCAGCTGTCAAAATGTGGATGGAGCTGGCTACTTGTCAAATCCAAACAGTCCGGTCTATACGTTTTGTTGGGGCATCTGCCTAAATGATAGATAACAGGACAAGCATGTTTCTGACGACCTACGGTGATACCATGGTTTTCCTCTTCCCTGATATGTTGAAACTACATGTTTGGCTTTTCCATTAACAATTATCCTACCAACCCTTCCTCCTGAAATGCTGCAATTCATCAATTCATTAAAGGTCTGCATTATTTGTGTCTTAAACTTCCATTCTGTGGTGCGACCATCATTTTTGATCCATGTACCAGCAATCTTTAAAAGGTAAACACAGGAACGTCTCAGGGATGGATGATTCAACATCTGGTTTTTGACCGTGTTGGGGTCATTCTGTGTCAGCAGCACCTGCACAGACAGAGTGGGCACTCGGCTTTCAGAAGGGGCCAGCCAGCACGCTTGCAGAGGCCTACACAGCCGGGCTCCCTGGGCCCTGCGTCTGCTCACGCCTGGCCCTAGTGCTCCCTCTGAGTCCTCTGGAACGTCAGTTGTGTCCTTTGGTCCACTGCCTCAGAAGGCACTGGAACTCCTAACCCTTGAGCTCCTGCAGTTCCTCTCGTATCTGCTAAGCCATTGCAGTAAATCTTACCCAGTATAAATCTTTATGAAGTATTAAGGAGAGATTTATCCTTTTTGTAGGAAGTATGTACTTTAAGGTTAATAACATTATCGCTTTTTAGAGTTATATATATGATTCCAGCTGGCCTTTACAGGAATTGACAAGCTGGTCTTAATAATCATAGAAATGCGCCCAAAGCCAAAATAGCCAAGAAATCTTCAAATGCAAGTACCAATGAGGACTCAGCTTCCTGATTGCAAAATTACTCCAAAGCCAGCAGTGTGGTAAGGCTAATAATAACATTAAACACACAAGCTGGGAGCAGAATTCAGAATCCAGAAATAAAAGTTACATTTATAGTCAAGTGAGTTTTGATGAGAACAAAGATAATCCAATGACCAAGAATGGTCTTTTTGACAAATGGTGTTAGGAGTATTGGATTTCCACATGAAAAACTTGAATAGGGGTCCCTCCTCACACTATATACAAAAATTAACCCAAAACATATCAAAGACATAAATGTAAGAAATAAACTGTAAAATTCTTAGGAAGACAAAGAAAAATTTTCCTGACCAAGCATTATCAGCTATGATGAGACAAAAACACAAAGACAAAAAAATATACATATTACATAAACAGGGTATACTGAAAACTAAAAACTTTATTTCACAGGACACCACAACACAATGAAGACTAATCACCTAATGAGAAAATATTTGCAATTCATAAAGCAGAGTAGTGTTTTGTATCCAAATGCATAAAGGATTCCTCAAGGTAAGAGAAACTGAGTTGAAAATGAACAAAAGGCTTCAATACCCATTTCACTCCAAAACTGGTCAATGAACATATTAAAAAACATCCAGTACCATTATGCACTAGGGAAATGCACATGAAGAGCACAGTGACACACAGCTCTGTCTACTAAAATGGGTGCAATTATAAAGACAGATAGTAAACGATGCTGTGAGTACGAGCAGACACTGAAACCCCATTGTAAAATGGGAACACTCTGTTAAAAAAATACGCTGTTCTTCCACAAGCTAAACAGGGATTTAAATGTGACTCAACAATTCCACTCTTAGACGGATAACCAAGAGGCTT